>JARK01001367.1:164499-188801 GCA_000688135.1 Ancylostoma ceylanicum | reverse complement strand
AGGGTGGGGGAGGGTGTCCTATAATTATGAAACGCACTGTATGTTCAGTGATAGCGTCGAATAAGTCTCATCGAGTCGACAACTAATCCACCATAGAACACCATTGTAGGAAAGGTGAAAAGTGCCAAATGAAATGCAACGCGAATCTAGCATGACGACAAGTCCATATTCGTGGACCACGACATCGCCGCCCACTGGAGGTATGAAAAAAGATTTTTCCGCTCTCCATGCGCACTGTACTCCCCTCAGAGCCCTCGACATCTTGTTTTCTCTCTTTCCTCTTCCTCTTTGACATCCAATATTGACCATAAAGAATCAAGTGGTCGGCGTTGATCAGTTTTGTCATGTGGGAAGCGCCACGCATTCGAGTTCATCTGATCATATGCATCGTAGATTCATTGGATGCGTATATGCCCTATACAGTGACTTGCAGGGGCATCTGATGGACCAAATAAGTGCTTCATCCTCACAGACTTCTCTGTTACCAATTCACCGACCTCGGAGGGATGGATGGTCTCTTCAAGGCATGGCAAAAAGAATCCGCACACAGGACTATACAATGGACCATAATATCCTAACGGTGGTTTTCTCATTCACTACTATGAGAGAAACATTTTCGAGGAACTAAAGAAAAAAAACAGAGGTTTGTGCTTTGCAAAGAGAATCTGATAATCCTACCTGTCTCACAAGGCACGAGCATTTGCAGCATTGGGCATCGTAATGATTTCAACTGAGTCTTCGTGATGTTGAGACAAATTTCCATGTAAATAGCCTTGGCGCATAAGTCGTCCAGTTGTTTTTGAGTCAGCTGTGAGGCATCCAATTCTATTCTGGATCCCGGTGCTGGTCGGATAATCGCCTTATTTGCACAGTTGATAATGATATCTGCTACTGACATTTCCGCGCTATCAACGCCACAAGCTGAAACAAATTCACATGTTTATAAACGACGGTCTGGCTTGAATGAATAGAGCAATTTCGCTTATTGCATTTGGATTGCATTGGCTTCTCTTGAGTCTCTCTTACAATTGTTCAATATAACACAATCTCCACTAGTCGTTGAAAACATGTGATAGATTGTCTCATTTTATTTATTTATCTATTTACTCACGCATGTACAATACTTTTAAAATCAGTAATTACAATAAGTTTGCCGAAATATGCACAACAGAAATCGGCACTTTCTCATAAATACAAAGTAAGCTACATTATAGTACAAATCATTAATGGCAATTATTATTTCATTAATAGGGCTACAAGATGTTAGGAAACCTCTGAAAGCACGAGCCGTTTTGCCATATTCTTGAATGCATTGTTCTGGCAACAGGGTTCTTATCTTCATACTCCCGCCTCTAGTTCTTGATGGTGCAAGAGTAAAAAAAGGAGCAGACTCAATGCCACATTTGCCTGTTTATGTTTGTTTTATACTATGTTTGTAATCTAAACCACTCGAGATTAATTGCATGATTGCACTAATTGCATGTACTGGTCGCCTCGCTTACTCTTGTTTTTCCATAAATTTCATCTACAAGGTGGTCCACATGAAGAGGGACGGGCTACGGAAAATCTATTCTCTTAGAGGATTCGATGATCCCTCGGGCTAAAGAAAACGCTTAGGATATTGAATGAACCTCCCAGCAAAATCGGGTAACAACCAACAGCGCAATGAAGGCAGTTGAATGGAGTGAGACTAAATTCTCGGGTTTCTGGATGAAGGATGTTTAGCCGTCAAGCTCATCCAATCTCGACCCTTCAGATTTTGCTAATCGGTTCATCGTAGAGCAAAAAGTCAGCTTCTTTGAAAACAAGTCAGTGGATTTGCTGGAAAGACAAAATGATGGCCGGAAATGGTTAATGTACACATTTTCAAAAATTTCGGGAAGAGAATGGATGTTTGTATGGTGGGTAAGTCATTCCTAATCTGACGTGTGAGATACTATGTACGATTTTTCTGTCCATTGAACAAAAGTAAATCCTCCTCATTTGAATCGACTGGTGTTAAGTTGTGGATAATTGTTCGCGTCACTTTTCATGTGGACCACCCTGTAGTATTACTGATACACAAGTGCAGTAGTCGGCGAAAAAGAAGTTGGGGGGGGGGACACCAAAAAATGGTCATAATGGCTACCTAGGCTGACTTAATGATGTCTATGCTAGTCAGGAGGGTAACCCTGAGCTAACTACTGCTGAAAAACCTAGTAGAAAACGAAGAAATTCAAAAAAAAAACTTACAACAACAACTTTAGTATTCATTCCAGTTTTCCTAACTAAAGATCAATACGACTAAGAAGCTGGAACTCGTTTAACTTGTAAAAACCGCTCTGTGCTCCCTGCGTAGGCCTACTGTATCACAGATCTCTACGCGCAGCACGTTAGAAAGCGTACTACCTGTCAAAAGCACCTCTGTATCACTAGCTTCCCCCCCCCCCCTCCAACTCCATTTTCGTCCAGTGCTCCGCTATTAAAGCCATTGAAACCCTGAATTTCTTACCTATGTCAGGAGTGACTTCACATTGCGGGCACCTCGTTTGATAGGCTTTCATCACATCAGGAGGCAACAATGGATTAATTTCCATAATAATTGGCACTCCTGTTGATGGATAAGAGCAGGTAGGTGGTATGTAAACGTCCACCAAGAAGAGATTCTTGAACACCTTGAGGGCTGGTCGGTCTGAAACGATTGATTAAGTACTATAGGAGGAAACATTTTTAAACTTTGTGTGTCTTGAACAATGGCTAAGCCTGGATGCATAATTGGAGTTACCCATAATGAACCAGTTAATATACCTGAATTTACTTTTACCTGACATCAATAGTTATGGAACAGCACGTATAATTGAGATTACCCTGTGTAAACGTGCTGATATGACACAAATTTTAAATTTTATTTTTTTTAATTTTTCAAATTTACCCTTCGTTGACATAAGAGCCAACACGTTCATCCTGGGTAATCTCAATGACGTATGTGTAACTGGAAAAACCGCTTTACGACCGCGAAGCGGCCCTGCGGTGACGCAGTTTCATTACAGTTCTGACAAGTCTTGACGAGTGCCTCGTCAACCCCACCTGGTTAAGGCGGGTGGGAGTTGGCTGAAATTGTTAGGGCCCATACACGGATTATCCAAGGTGAATTTATTAACATACCCCAATTGGTTCCTTACCTGGAGTCTAATTACAAGTTTACACATCGGTGACGTCGCCTATATCCAGCTGCTACCCAAAGCTTATCAAACCCATGGGCATACTATTATTCATCAATCCACTTATGAGCCGGACTTCGACAGTATATTAGGTTGGTGCAAAAATAATGCGCATTTTTTGTTGCATCATCTTCGCTGCAGAAAATGTCTGCTCGTTATTATCACCGGTATGGAAATTTGTTATATTATTTAAATTTAATTATAGAATCTTGTAGCAGATTTCATAACCTCTTCAGAGGCTTCGCCTAGTTTGTACGGAATCCGCATAATAACTACTGCTCACAACAACCCATGCGTTTTGTTTTAGGAGGGTTGGCTGCCGAACATGTTGGTTCCGCAGAGCGAGCCAGCATACCTGTGTGCCGAAGCTCCAACATGTTGTGAAAGCGAATTGCTGAATGACACCTGGCTGGCTAGTGTGGGTATATCTGACACTTCCTTTTCATACAAAGCGCATCCTGCTTTCACCAATAGTACTTGGTGCTTGTTTTGCTATGATTGATTCTCTGTCAGCTTTGTTCACTTCTTGAGTGATGCTCTATACTCTAAGCTTACATAAGAGAAATGATTGCCCCAGACAACTTCTTACAGCGTTGAGGCCTGTCCCACGATTAAGCATTCTGAAAGTCTGTGATTTTTTTCATGTATTTAGCGATATTTACGATTTCCCCATGATATATGACACACCAATTTTTTGGTGTATGGAATAAAAATAAAATAAAAAAATAAATGTCGAATTTTTATTTTTGTGCGAAAAAACAGATCTTTGGCCGATTCCACCTCTGAGAATTGGAACTGTGCGGCATCGTAGCAGGAATTGCTTGGAATCGAGAAGTTTTCGACATGATGATTTCTGCTTCAAAAGTAAGGGAAGTCGCGTACAATGTTTTCGCGTAAGTCACGAGCAAATGAAATCAATAATTGATAAGGACCCATTCAAAGTAACTCATTTGGTTTCGTAGTACCTCACTGGTAAAATATAGGTATGATGACCAACAATCAAAGAACCTCTCGCTCAGCTACTACCGCCTCCTCGAGCACCTGGTCTGGGACTCATCAACACATCAACACGCAAAACCTGGCTAGCAAACGAATTGGGACGGTCTGCGTCTCCGAACATTTCGTTGTCCATATAATTATCACACTAACCGTCTTTGGTTTGCGTGGTTGAGGTTCATGAATCCTAGCCCTGGAATACTTCGTCCTGGAAAATTTCTCTGAGGACTAAAATAGTGCCAAAATTGACCTCCGGAAGTTCGTCGATCGCAGAAGGCCGAGATGCATGGTGGTCTGAGAGTACCTAGGAGGTCTGAGAGCTAGGAATTTGCGAATTGAAATGATGTTGAGCCTCGTTGAAAACACAGATCTTATAACGAGTCATGAGATCAGAAAACAGAGGATTGAGCATTATTTTTGCACCAACCTAATAAATAGGACTCTCGTCATGACCTGTTAGTCGAGTGGGATGCCACCTACCCCATTTAGATGCTATGAAAATTGAAATCAAAAAAAAAACAAGGCAATCGCTTCACCTGGTCTGCAAGGCACGAGTTCCTGAAGATTCGGGCAGCGCAACGACTTATATTTGGAGTTGGTTATGATTATGCATACTTTCATGTAGACGGCATTTTCACAAATGCTATTCATTACTTGCTCAGGGAGGCGAGAGGAGTGCAGTATGAGAAGTTTCCCAGGCGGTGGCTCTATTCTGCGCCTTCCATAGTAGTCTCTTGCAGTCGTCTCAGTCAAGAGTTCTAAAATAGCCATGGAATAGCTCAGAGAAATGCAACTAATCGTGCTGGAGCAGCACATAAAACCAGGATGCATATGCTAACCCACCTTCTGTGGTACCTGTGATACAATTCCGGCACCTGTCCTGAATTGGTCGCAACATTTTCTCTGGTAGTTTTGGATTGTTTTCTATCTGAACCGGGGTTCCTGTTGTGGGATATATAAGGAATTCCGATAGCTCAAGTGTTTCGAACACTGGATTGTCTACGATCTTGATTGCCGGCTCATCTGAAATAGCTCCACTATTATACACGTTCCTGTGGCATGTAGGCCAAGTAATTGTAGCAACAAAAAGTGGACTTTGAAGCGAACATATAGCCGTCGGGTGGGTGACTATTCATACCTCATGCGAAAAGTTTTTAGCGAGGTCACCTCGCAGCTTGCTCTCACCTTGTTAAAAGCTACATACATTATTTCGCACTTATAACATATTTGAAACGATTATTCTGTGTATTCTGAACACACATTGCGTGTAACAGGCCAGTTTCTTTACATTCTGGCTAATATTGCATATATTGCATGTTCACCCTTCCAAGCCGGCAAAACTTCGCATATATTGCATATTTCACCCTTCCAAGCCATCAGAACTTCTCTTCGCTAGCGCCTTTTTCCATGTCGGTTAGAAAGAGGAAGATCAAAAGAGCATTATAGTGTGAAAGATGAAAACGGAAAACTCGGTTATTTTAAACGGAAGAAGGCTAAAGAAGGCGCGTTCATGAATACCAGCACAGGGTAGTCAGAATTATCGAGTAGGTAAATAGAAAGTTGGTGGTCCTCAACAAGGTGCGGGCGAGGTGCGAGGTGACCCCGTTGATTACTCTTCGTATGAAAGGTCCCCGCCCATAGCCGTCAGCTCACCTGGTCTGCAAGGCTTCAGCGTTCTCAACTTTGGACATTTGAGAGATTTGATATTGGATTGGCTTATGACTAGACAAATTTCCATGTAAACTGCTTCCGAACATAGCGCATTTATCTCTGCTTCTGTAATCTCTCGCGAGTCGATCACCATCATGTATCCCGGCACTGGTCGGATTATCTGAGTACCAGCACACGCTCTTACGAGTTCCTTTGCACTGTAGCGCTTTCTTGAGAGTCCACATGCTAGAAATCGTTAGTTCCTCACACCGCAAATCCTACTTCAACACATGTTTGGTAGGTATAATAACTTACCAATATCGTTGGTTAGACGACAATGTGGACAGAGTAGTTGAAGCGAGAAAAGGATGGTAGCAGGTAGAGCTGGGTTTAATTCGATGTGGAGCGGAGTGTCGCTGGGATCGTACTGGACAGTCGACGGTATCAACAGATCCTCGAAGAAATCATTTTCAACGATTTCTATAGCTGCCCTTCCTTAAAGCAGCAGATGAGTCCGTCTATGCACCAGGCTAATCGCGGATAAACAATTTTCAAATGCATCGTGAAAATTAGCGAGAGGTATAGTTCTCAACTTATAAATGGAAAGAATTTAGAACTTCACTGTTATCAAAAACTAGGACTATAATTGTCACTTTTTTCCTCTGAAACGAAGGGGACTGCGGGATATGCCACGGAAGACATTTTGCAAATGGATGTGTGCATCTGAATGGTATAAATTTTCCTTATATCAGGGTAAGGAAGCGGCTCGAATTTATCACTTCAGGAGATTGAGCGCATACCTTTTGACACTAGAATTCACATCGAAACTTCGATGGGATCTAGGCGTCCACGACCCAATTAGTCCAGGTATCAATGAAATAAAGTTTCCAAATCAGTGTTTTACTCTTCCGAATGCCGCTCTATCACCACAAACAATTTTTGTCGCCGTAATTTCATTTTTTTAATTGGGTTTGTTCATTCACCAAGTGGGCACAAGTACCAACGTTTGAGGTAAATTAGTGGCAGCACCCACGGAAATCCTGACTTTCGAGGTGAGTCGTTCTCCATGTGGTCGGCTGTCAGACAATCACAATGGCAACTTTAACACAGAAAAAAAGCGGCCTACCTCTGGGAATACTGCCGTGGACACGGATGCGAGCGTGGACATTTTGATGTCCGCCACGCCAGTTGAGGCTATTGAGTTAGTGTGCGACGCGTGTTCTAGCGCAGTGTATGTTGTTTTGTATGGAATCGTGAACAGTGTAGTGTATGGAATGTGCATTACCCACAGGATGTCGTGGCGTTACGCGCATATACGCACAGCGGAAAACTCGTCCGCGCTGTGGACGCATGGAAAACAACGCCGCCGTCATTTTCCGTCTCCCGGAGTGTTTCACGCTGTTTCACCACTGCCTGTGAGTTCACCGTCCCTGATAGTCTCAAAATTCAGCGAAACCTCAAACATGAAAATTTCCGTGAGTGCTGCCTTTAAGTGAGCCATCCGTGTGCGTGCAGCCCGCGAACAACCAATTTTTTGGATACAATCAACAAAATTTTAGCTTACAAGACTTCGGGTTTTGTTTCTCTACTAATGAGGCCCACAGCGGATTATTCAGAATTGAGAAGTGGAAATGCAGGATCAAAGTGGTGGATCATAAGGAAGGAACAAAAGATTAGATTAAGCGGTACAACTCTCCCGAAAGACTCAGAGTCACTAAAAGCCTGTGTGAAGGAATGACTACAGCAAGCAAAATACCATTTTCTTATATGCAGCTTTCGATTACTCAATCGTCGAGAACTATCGTTCTCAGAAATCCCTGAGAATTTCTCCATAAAATTCTCCAGAGAATGATGCTATACCTTGCGCCGTACCACAATCAAAACACTACCTGGTTGGCAAGGCTTCAACACTCGCAACTTTGGACATCGCAGGCTTTTGATCGAAGATTTCCTAATAGTTATGCATATCTCCATGTAGATGGCGTCCTTGCAAAGCGCGTTGATCTGACTCTGTGTCAAATAGTCCGAGTATACGTCAATTATAAATCCTGGAGCTGGCTTTATTACTGCCTTCCCAGCGCAAGCGTCAATCAGTTCTTTCTGTGTGTATTCTTTGAAGCCCAGACCACAACCTGGAAGAAGTAGTTCAAGGCTCTTCGATGGGTAATTTTATTGAAATTTCGAAATCTCTCAGAGCTACGTGTTGACAGAAAGTCAAAAGAAGATGGCCATACGTACCTACGTCATCGGTGACGCGACATTTGGGGCAGTGTTGCTGTTGCTGACCAAGACTCTCAGGAGGCAAGCGCGGATTAAGCTGTACGATCATCGGAACACCATCAGCTGGGTAAAGAACTTCCTCTGGCATATAGAATTCGACAAGAAACGGATTATTGAACAAAATGATGGCGGGTCTGTCTAAAAAAATTAGAATGCTTCACCGAGATTAACCAGAACAGAATGAAATACTATTAGAGCAGCACTAGAGAAAATACTAAAAATTCGTACTTTGCTCGCAGGGTTCGAGTTGCCGCAATCGTGGGATGCGCAGCTTTGTGTAGTTGGAATTCACGACGATGATACACGCCTTCAGATACACAACCTCAGCCAACAACCCATTCATGACAAACTCATCAATCTCATATGCATCAAGCACCAGTGGCTTTCCAACTGGACCAGTCTGCCCCCACTGATTTCCAGGACTCGGATCTGGACCTGGCCTCCAGGGACCTCCAGGACTCGGATTCGAACCTGGCACCCGTGGATCATTAGGAATCGGACCTGGACCTGGTCTCAAGGAATCTCCAGGATTCGGACCTGGACTTGGCTTTTCTTTGTCTGCGACATTCTCATCTGGACCTGGCTTCCTCGGAGCTCCAGGATTCGGGCCTGGACCTGGACTCCAGGAACCTCCAGGATTAGGATTCGGACCTGGCACCCGTGGATCAGTGGGAATCGGACCTGGACCTGGCCTCCAGGGACCTCCAGGATTCGGATTCGGACCTGGCACTCGTGGATCATTAGGAATCGAACCTGGACCTGGCCTCCAGGAATCTCCAGGATTCGGACCTGGACTTGGCTTTTCTTTGTCTGCAACATTCCCATTTGGACCTGGCTTCCACGGAGCTGCAGGATTCGGGCCTGGACCTGTACTCCAGGAACCTCCAGGATTCGGATTCGGACCTGGCCTCAAGGAATCTCCAGGATTCGGATTTGGACCTGGCACCCGTGGATCATTAGGAATCGGACCTGGACCTGGCTTCCAGGGAGCTCCAGGATTTGCAGTTGAACCTGGCCTCCAGATTCCTTCACGAGTCGGATCTGGACGTGGCACCTGTGGATCTTCAGGAATCGGACCTGGAGCTGGCCTCCACGGAGCTCCAGGAATCGGACCCGGGCCTGGCCTCAAGGAATCCCCAGGATTCGGATTTGGACCTGGCCTCTCTCTGTCTCCAACAACCTCATTTGGATCTGGCTTCCAGGGAGCTCCTGGAATCGGACCTGGACCGGGTCTCCAGGGACCTCCAGGAATCGAATTTGGAGCTGGCACCCGTGGATCTTCAGGAATCGGACCTGGAGCTGGCCGCCACGGAGCTCCAGGGATTGGACCTGGACCTGGCCTAAAGAGATCTCCAGGTATTGCACTTGGACCTGGAGTCCACGGTCTTTCAGGAATACCGGGTGCACCAGGCTGCCATGGATTTTCAGGAGTTGGAGTTGTATTGCGTGAGTTAGGCGACGTTTGATTTCCTGATTGAGGCGGTAATACAGGGCTTCCAATCCACAATTGAAGGTCCGGCACATGCACATACTCTGGAAGTAGTACAGACTTTTCAGACAAACTTCATTACCGCAACATTGTCAAATTCTATCCTACCTTCCTCAACTATAACGATACAATTTGGATAGCGTTCTTCGAGAGCCTTCAGTGGGTCCTTTTGCAATCGTGGATTATTCCGGAAATAAATTGGGATTCCATAGGGAGATAGAACGACTACAGGCGGAATTATAATAGAGACAAACAGCGGATTGTCCACGACCATGATCGCTGGTCTGTCTAAACACGGAAATAGTGAGTCGGAAATCCATTTTAGCTAAGGAAAGTTCTATTTGTCAGGCTATCCTTACTCAACGGGGAAATTCTATTCTACACACAGTGCCGCCGGTGAATCAGTCTTGCACCTAGAGCCCCGCCTAACTACTCTACCGCGTTGCAGCGCTGCGCGGCGCGACGGATTAGCTGAGCGCTGATTTTGTTCGGCGGTGTTTTTTCAGCTTTTTCTGTGTGTTTTTGTCTTCCTTCTGGAACGTTTGGGCAAAAGCATAAGCAGAACATCAATACAACGATAAGGCCTGCCGCATTGCATAGGTATTGCGACGCGGCAGACCAGATTGCCGGTATTCTGTGATGCAAGAGTAACTGACCGGCCCTGTATATGAATGTGGTTATCGAATCGCATGGTAAAAGTATCGCAGAGGATTCTGACCAACACATAGTATGAAGCACTCACCTGGCGAACATGATCTCAGCACCTGAAGTTTCGGACAGTGCAAATGTTGGAAATTCGAACGTGCTATAGTGATGCAAACTTCCATGTATACAGCTTCGGAGCAAATAGCATTGAGGTCATATTCCGACATGAATGTTGCATCCAGATCAATTATGCCTCCAGGAGGTGGTCTAATGATTGGCTTCCCTGCACAAGCGGCGATGAACTCTTGCAGAGTGTACGGACGCGTTCCGATTCCACAGACTGAAATTTGAAACGCCTACCAATTTGTGGTATTGAAATTCTCGGAAAATCATAACGAACCAATGTCGCTCGTGAGCGTCAGTTCAGGGTAGGCCTGCTCGAGCCCTTGCAGTGTCCTAGTAGGCAACTGTGGATTTATTTCTATGCGAATTGCGCCTACATCCATTACAACGTTTGGCGGGATGTAGAAGTCGATCAGATATGGGTTGTCGATTAGATCAATTGCGGGTCGGCCTGAAAATAGGCTGTTACTAGGGTGTGTCACCTTGAGGGAAAAAGGGCGTACCCATGCGACTCTGATTGGTGCATTTGGGCCGTCCGCCACGCCCATCTGTTTGAACACAAACGGCGTCAATCCCATAGTACATGGTCTACTTATGCTTAGCGCCGTACGAGTCAACCAAGTGGACGTGACTGGTGGCTCGAATGTGCCAATCAGAGCCGCCTGGTTCCGCCCCTTCTTCCATCATGATGATACACACCCCTGTTACTACATAGCTCATATTATAAAATAATGAAAATCACCAATGGGTAGTAATCAGAGGTATGCGGAATTTCCTGTTCTCCGTTCTACGGGTGTGTGTTATCGTGAGGGAAAACGGGGCGTGGTGCTGTTTTGCGATTGGTTCGTTCAAATCCTCCTCTCGCCCATTACGGTTGACTCGTTTCTTCGCGCACGATTCATGACTATGTAAAATTTGAATGCGACCGGGACGGGTTAATCGTAAAAGGTGGGAAGACTCCACCTCGTTTTCCCTCAAGATGATACACACCCCCGTTCCACGCCTTCCGTTTCACGTCCATTTTTGACCGCCCGCTTTTCGTTTTCCATAACTTTTGACTTCACCTGCGCACACCCCTGGTAGCAATACATGCCAGGAAAACGCAGCAGCCTACTAATAAAACTCACCTTGCTCGCAGGACTCCAACATCTGCAGCCGTGGACATCTCAGGGAGCGGAACTGGGATTTGTAGATAGTGATGCAAATCTTCATGTAAACAACATTCGAGCAGAGCTCGTTCAGTTCCGGTTCGCTCACTTCGCTGGAATTTACTTGTAGGATGATTCCGGGCGCTGGTTTAATGACAGCCGCACCGGCACAAGCGCGAACTAGCTCTGCACCTGTGACAGGTCTGTTCCAGGAACCGCATCCTGAAACTGAGTGCTGAGAAAAGTAGTCGCATCTTAAATGACCTCAGATTTCCTTACCTATGTCACGACCGACATCGCATCCCGGACACAGTTCGCCTAATGCAGACAAAGTGTAAGAAGGCAACAATGGATTGATCTCAACTACTAGCTGAGCGTTTTCTGACTGTACAAATATGGCGTCTGGCGGAATGAAGAAGTTTCTTAGGTTTGGATTGTTGAAAAGCATAACAGCAGGTCTATCTGAAACAGAAAGTTTAAACTTGTTAAAGGCAGCACTAGCCCCGAACTCTGTGTTTTGAATTTTTCGGGGTTTGAAGATTTAGAACTCATATCCCAAGGTGAAATGTCACAAAGCATTCGATAAATAAACGAAATCGAGATCTCAGTTCCCATCTATCCTATCGCGCTCTCTTCGACATTTATAGGTCCCGCCACGAGGAATTCACGCGTGACAAGGGGTACGCTGCCGGGCTCTGGTTGGTCGATTCATGTGTGCGCCGCGACTGCAACCTTCAAAGATATGAACAGCGCTGGGGAGAAAGAGACAAGTTTCCTAAGATCGAGTTGGATAGATTTATGCTATTGGAGCCGACCAAGAGTGGAAAGAGGATAGCCATTGATGTTATGCAATGCGTCGAATTTGAAGGACCGACATGGATTTAGGAGGGGTATGCGTGCGGCGCCGTCGCGTCGCCGCGTGCGTCTTGGCTGTCTTCCGGCCGGGCCTGTGTAAGACGGCGTGTTCATTACTATAGACTACCATCAACCACATATTTCTTGTAACTTTTAGGTCCAAAGATCGAGCGTATGTTTAACCTTTAGTTATTTTCCACCAGCATTCGTGCGCAGGTATCTAGTCACTCAACTTGGAGTGACAATTGAGCAGTCGGTGCCCTTCTGTATCGTTATATCCGTTGGCACTTATGCCACGGCAGTTCCATATTGGGTCAGTCTCTCCCATTTCTATGTACCTTCATAAAAGGGGCTCCCAAGTGTAGATAGTACTCGTCAATTCGTCTGTGTGCGGAACCAAAGTCGTCCACCCATCAGTTGGTCACAACCAAAGTAGTTGGGTTCATTGTTGCTATTCACACCACTAATCACCTCGGAAGTTGAAAGATGTGATCATACTCTATATATACTACAGAAAATTTGTGACTCTGTGCGTGCGTGCACACCATTGTGGGGGCGCAGGTAGCGGTGAGCGGTGGAATCACTGCTTCCACAGGGATAAGCCGGCATCCGAAAGTTAGGAAACCCATAGAGACGGGTCCAGCGACATGATAAGGGTGCGCCGGAGTGCAAAATGGGGGAGAGGGGTCCAGCGATATGATAAGGGTGCACCGGTGTCCAAAGTGGGGGGAGACGGGTCCGGTGATATGATAAGGGTGCGCCGGCGTCCAAAGTGGGGAGACGCGATGAGGCGGGTTCCACGGTGTGAAACGGTGTGCCGGGATTCAGAGGTGTGGAATCGCTTGGTAGAATGAAGCAGTGCACAGAGACGGGTCAAATCTATGCAAGTATCCATTGCGGCTTTCTCTCCTACATGCTTTCCTCCCTTCCCTCCACCTACTTGCTCATTATTTCCTCAACCACTCTCCGTCTTTTCCATTCGTGTCTGAACGAACCACCTCATTTTTTCTGTTTACAGACACCACTAATCTCTTATCACTTAACTGCCACAACAGCCAGCTGAGGAAAGATCATTCCAAGTGACCATTTGCGCCGAATCGGTTACATCCAAATTTTCATAAAACCTAGAGTATACCAAAACGCCCCACTTTGTGGAGATGAGAGAACGACACCTCTGCCGGATTTCAGGGAAGTTCAGGAGAGCGTGCAAACTATTTGAGAGGGAAGAAGGTGTCCCGCCAAAGGTTTCCTGAGTTTTCTTTGCATTTGCTGTGAAGTATGCGAGCGAAGCGAGCATCAAAAGAAGTCTGGAAGTCCGGCGTCAGCCGTACGGCCAGACTGGTATTATTATAATGCGTAGACAGGCAGAGTGTAAACTCTCATCTGTTTCTACAATTGCCACATTTGCTTCGAGTTTTGAAAAATTTCCAAGTTAACTATGCCTATATTCCGAACATACCCTTCTCACCTTCTTTGTAGTTTAGAGGAAATCGCCTTTATGTGATAGAAATAGAGTAGAAATTTTTGCCGATGCCAAACCCATATTTCAGTGATTTCATATTTAAAACTATCGTAGTTCAAGGAAATCACCTGGAGCACAGGATTCGATGTGGCGCAAATTTGGAGCCCGGAAGTTTGTGTAGTCTGAGTTGCTGATGATGAGGCACGCCTTCATGTAGACAACGTTTTCAAAGATTTTGTTCATATCCCTTTCTGAAATGGCCGATGAGTCGAACACCAGCATACTCCCTTCCTGTGGTTCGATCCTAACGTTTCCGAACCATTGCTGGTAGTTGTGGTCCATGGTGTTTGCTGAAATAATACAATAAAGCAGTGCAATTTCTGCAAGGTGCTAGCGGTCTGCCACAAAAAGAGTTAAAAAAAAACAAACCATTGCTTGGAATAATTATGCAGTTTGGGCACAAGCTTTTCAATACTTCCATGTCATCTTTTTCGATCATTGGATTCTTCTCCAGTCTGAGCGGTATGCCTCCTGGATGGAATCTGACCTGCTCTGGAATCTGCAGTCTCTCGAATGCCGGATTGTTGACTATCGTAATTGCAGGCCTTTCTGAAAGAAAAAGTTGGGTATGGTTGGAGTTTGCGACAAATTCGGAGGGATTCAATCAGATCTTAACCCTTGTCCCCAGAAAAACTTGTGAAGAGAAAATGGGATAGGATAAAGGGATATCCTAGGATGAGAGGCTTCCCCGCTCCTTCCCGTGCACAGCCAGTATAGTCCTTATGAGCAATTGATAGAAAGTTTTCGAGTGCTGCAGCCTGCAGCGCGTGCGCGGCGCGTCTCACTTGTGACACCGGTCCGGCGTCCTCGATCAGCTGTGCGAGGATGCCGTTTGTCAGCATTGGGTTCAAAAAGCAGAAGCGATAGCGACTAACATGAGTCGACCACAAAGCCAAAAGCCTGAGGGGTGCTGCTCAGGTACACAGCACGGGGCAGAATGTAATTTATGCAGAGTGAGTGGATAAAAGCTATGAAACTCTCAAAATACCTGGTCGGCAGGACACGAGGAACTCCAGCCTCGGACAACGAAGCGATTTGAATTGTGACTCGGAGATGGTTATGCAGGCTTCGAGATAGACCGCATTCGAGCACAACGCGTTCAACTGGTCTTCGGACACTGTTGCTGAATCCAGCACGATCTCATATCCACGCGGTGGCCTTATGATCTCCTTCCCTGCACATGCCGTGACCAATTCGATTTGTGTGTAATCCCTTTCCATGAGTCCACAGGCTTAAATAGAGGTTTCCGTAGCGTGAACGATTTATTAGGAGTGAATAAAAACAAAAAAATCTGCTTCACAATTAAGTAGCTGTTCTTTGCACAATATTGCAATAGACAACAAGTATAAATAACGCAAATTCGAAACTGTTTTCCGTATTTATGCAACATCTCCATTGGTTCCATACCAGCAGAACCATACATACAGTTTAATTGTTGAAATGAAAATTCGACTCACCAATATCATTTGTCACTCGGCAGCCGGGACAAGCATTTGAAATAGGGGACAAAGCAAGAGTAGGAATAAGAGGATTCAATTCAACGACCACAGGTGTTCCTTCATTTGGATAACGTAATCGATCAGGTAAGTAGAGGTCATGGAAATTTGGATTGTTAACGATCTCAAGGAAAGGTCTGTCTGAAATGAAGGAAGAGAGAAATTATTGTAAATGTGACTTTAGATATAAGATGGACAAAGGACATCAAGGGCACACTAATTAGCACTAGATGTGTTCGTTTTACATGGACGTGGACACGTTCTGGACGCAGTTCTGGGGATACTTACGCAAGCACGCAGAGATTCCTATAGAGGTTTCTATTGAAATTATCTACCAGAAAAAGACTCAAAAACTGTCCAGAACTTTCCAAAGAGAGTTTTAACATATCATTTCCTATTCCCTGCCTAAAAGCCGATTTTTTTTTGGATTTTAACCATTCCTTGTTCGATGACCCCATATTGTTGTGAGATTTTATTCTACCAGAAGCGCAAAGGTGAGCCTTGAAAATCAGAACTCATCTCAGTTGAAACAACTGTTTGTACTTCTGATGAACAGCACTGATGACATGGATCATTGAGATTTCTTGGTGAAAAGGGCTAACATTACACAATTTCATCCATCGCTAACATGGGCGTGAACAATTTTACCCTGGGTAACCCGAATTATGCATTCTGGCCCAAATAAACTGTGAATTCTAAACGGCCTGAATTGCAGGTGGAGTCTACAAAGTCTGTATAAGAAAAAATTCTGTACCTGGAGAACAGGACTCGATGTGGTGCAAATATGGGCATCGAAGTGATTTGTAGCCGGAATCCCTGATGACAATGCAGGCCTTCATAGATAAGGCATTTGCACATATGCGATTCATATATTCTTCAGGGATTATGGAGGAGTCGAATATCAACAGTTCGCCGTTCTGGGGCACGATTTCATTGAGGTCGAAATAACCCACAGCCATTTCTATTGAGATCGGCGTAGCGGAGTAGGTCGTTTCTGGAAATAGCACTTTAGAGTTTCGCAAAAATGAAGGAAACACTGAACGTAACACATGTGTGCTAGCCCCTGTACTGGATAGAAATGTGAATTCTATGTGGATCCCTTGGTGCTTTTCCGTTTACTTTTCCGTACTTTTTCGCAGGAATTGTGCATTCTGCGTGAGAGTAGAATGAATTTTTTATGAATTTTTATGGAACAAATCTAGGTTCTCGCCACACTTCATGCAAAATATGCCGTATGCGTCTTAACATCTGCAGCAGGGTGTGCGTTAGAAAAATTTCAGATGTCGCTAATTCGTTAATTCATTACGTTAGGCCAAAAATGACCGTTACGCGCTGATGCGTTAATCCCTTAATTCGTTAACTCCTTAGAGAAAGGATTTGTATATTTTGGTAATTCTCATCACTTGTAGCAAGCTCTCAAGTTTTTCTACTGATATTCAAAGCAAGTAAGCAGCAACTTTTTTCAGACTTCTGACACTGTGAGCTGAACACAGGTAGATGAAAGCCCTTAGAAGAGATATTTTTTCTGTTCCGCGACCTAAGTAATCATGGCAACATTCAGCCGATTGAAGAAAATTCTTGGCCATAATAACAAATGAGAACTTTGAAGCTCACAAGCGAATCGCGAAAGTTGCAATACTGAGGATAAGGCACTAAGCCTACTCTTAGAACCCTCATGTATGTATGTTCGTTATTGTAGTGCAAAAAAGCAGTTTTTCCATGTTTTCTACGGTGAACATGGATCATAGACCTGGTGCAATGAAGATGGCTGCCGAGCTCAGACTCTCGCACTCAGCGAAAGTTGTTAGTGCGGAAAGTTCTGTATATTCCAACATTTCGGTGTGCAAGAGTTCCAAGGTACAGTGGGCGTCAAAGGCGGTGACCCGTCTGCGGCCTCGAATAGAACGCGGCGCGACCGCGCCGCTCGAGCGAGAATCCTCCCCGGGACATCGAATTATGGAATTTTCTTGATAGTCAGTTAGTTTTCTTATTAGTTATCATCAAATATGATGAACAACTATCAAGAAAACCCAGATAAGCCACGGCGGCGACGATTCTAGCGTGAGCGACGCGGTCGCGCCGCGTTCTGTTTGAGGCCGCAGACGGGTCACCGCCATTGACGCCCACTGTATTAACATCACTTCGCCCATACTCAAATGGTCAGCGAATGAGGAAGGAATTGCGCAAAATATTCGTCCAACTCTTCAAGTAGTTGCCAATCCATCGAAGCTCTGTCCCAATCGCACTGCCTAGATGAAAGAGAGGGCAACCTCTGGATCTTCTTCCAGGGAACCCTAATGAATGCAGCTCAGCTGTGGCTGCCGGAGTGAAATGATGTTCTTTTCGACCTCTTTTAGTCGAATTTTTCTTCGATTCGTCATAAAGTACGCGTCTTCAAATGAGGGATTGACTACTGTCACCTCAACTAACTCTTCACTTTCCTCATAACCGCACGTCCGCGAGATTAATCGTGAGCATATTGCACTTTCACATGAACAAGGGGAAAAGAAAGAGAAAAGAACGCATAACGCACATTTTTGAATTTACATATGCATAGCAAGAAGGGAACCTAAGCAAACCATACATAAACACTTAGACTTGCTCATGAAAGCACATTGTCGTGTTGTGCCTTAATACATATCATGCCTCACAATCGTTTGAATATAGGTACAACAATCTGCTCCATAGTACGAGATGGTCGTGTTGATGGAAGTAAGGACGAGAAAAGCACGCATTTCAGCAGCTGTTTAGTCCATTAACGTGTTGGATTCTAACGAGTTTGTGAGGTTTTTCGCTAATTCGTGAATTCGTTACGTTGGGCCAAAAATGGCCGTTACGCGTTAGTGCGTTAATTCGTTATGTTAGTAACGCGCACCCTTGATCTGCAGTCTTCATGGTACCTCCTTCATCACAGGCCTAAAACGGCATTTTTTCTGGGAATAGTGCATGCCACTGGGATCTACGTGAGCTGGCTATTCATTTCATACAATGTCCTAAAAACCTGAGGTGGATCATCACTTTCATACACTTCAAGTCAAGAATCAACCTTTAATTGGTGGATAGCAGTGAGTCTTACAACTGGCTGCGAAAATCTAGCGAAGACTCTCAGTAGAAGACATTATCCTTACCTCTCTTTGATCGAGATCGCAGTTCTCCGAAATACCATCCTGTGGAGTTACCTGAAATTCAAACTTTGTGCATCTTCAGATTTTTTGATGTTGAGAGGCTTTCGATGCTTATGTGTATCTTGGCGGACGTAGTTTACTTATTTTCTTCTCGTTCTCAGTGATAATACTATTCATTTCAACGGAATCATCTTTTCAACCGTTGTTCATATGCTTTCCTTCGTGGTTTGTTCCTTTTGGTTCAACTTTTAAGTAAAGGTTGAAATAACTAGGTTTGAGGTTACATGCTTGCGTGGCACATTAGTTGGGAGCAGAGGCAGAGCAGAAGCAGCAGATTCCTGCCTTTGTAGCCGTCAGAAATTATTGCTCTCTTGGAAGTTGTCGCATGCATTACCATGCTCAAGAAGGATCGGCTAAGCCTGTGACGGATCTCTTTGCCAGCTCTTGATCTCTTTGTTCCCCCCTCCCCCCCCCGTAATAAACCGTCGATACTGTTTAGCTTTATACCTCCCATGAAGCAGCAACAGCGTAGGAATATCTAGGGTCGTGAATCCGCACTATGGAGCAGACTGCAGCCATGCGCCGAGTAGGATTGTGCGTAATATCATATCAGTACGTACGTAATGTATTATCAGTCTTGATCAGTAGTACTTCACCATCCAGCATAATGAGACATATTAATGGACTTGTCTGGATCCCCACCCCCGCGTATCCTGCGTTCTGTCTGCTGTAGTAAGCTATTATTCCATCATCTCTAGTAGAGCCTACGGGGAATCTCTTAGAATTGCTCCCATCTTTCCCTCAATTGCTTCTATTCTTCGGGAACTGCTACTAACCGGATGGAAGATTCAGGAGCAATCGACGGAAGTATGGAAGCGACAGGAAGGAAATACACCTAGGCATTGCTCTTTGCGACGCACTACGCTATTCGGGCTGCGTTCCTGTTGCACATTCATCAGATCAGTTGAGGAAAGAGTCCGTATGTTTCACTAGCATTCCCTGAAGAATAGGTACAATTTATGCCGCATGCGTGCGTTGGTCACGCGTCAGGCACACGCTTAAGAGGGATTTTCCATTAGGACCGACCAACGCGGCATGCATACTTTGGGCGAAAATACTGCGCGACCGATGCGAGCGCCTGCGCCAACGCTGGCACAAAACCCATCTTTCATCATATAGGAATGCGCCTCAAACGCACGAATCTGGTACAAATTGCCCTACCACTATGTAGTTGAACTCGGATTCTATTGATTGGTAGAGTGATAATAGTGATAACCGTATAATTTTCAACTCACTCAGAGAACTGTTGACAAACATTGGTTGATCGAAATGAAATCCTTGACATATTGGGATGACACTGATTGCAAGCGAAAGTAAACCTATGCGTAACTGAAAAATAATCTTTTATACCAATAAAAGAAATCGGTTTGCTTGTGTGTTTGGGCTTTAATAATTGCCTTTTTAATGTTCGTATTTTGCTATATTTTTTATTTGCTATTTGTTCTCTGTTCTGTTTGTTCTCTCTTCTGCTCGTATTTCGCTATATTATATTTCTCAAACTGAGAGAAACAATAAGGCAGCTGTCATTTACTGCTCGTGCAGGGTCTTCATTTCTGCACCTAAGGACAGGTTTGACACCTTGCTTGAAAAACTTTGCATCGTTTAAACGAATCGCTCCCCGATTCCTTCTAAAGTGTTAGACGTTGTATGTGTATGTATACTTAGGAATGTATTTTTTATTATTAGCTGGGAGCATTGTGTTGTACCAGCGAATTTTGTTCGCTAGTATTGTGTTGTGATGTAATCTTATCTCAGGACTGCCTCAAGTAGTCGTAATGAATCTATATCTATATTTCTTTCTTGTGCACTTGAAGACTATAACAGATCCTCAAAGTCACTAGCTTCAAACGAAGACACTTACTAGCATAGCCGGAGGCGGTTCACTCAGGTCCAACATGCTTTACTTGATAGTTCGAGAAGAGCACCTGAGATGGGAGAGTAAATTTGTGGAGAAACTGGCCGATTTGTCCTTGAGAGGTCTACCTTAAAAATGATAAATATGTATAAATATATAAATTACATTAATAATTTATACATAATAAGTGATGCGCACAATGTTCTCTAATTGTTGTTTCACTCCACGATACCGATGGTATGAGGAGAGTCATCAATGAATCGAGAACTTTCTGTTGTCATCTGTTTACGATACAACACTGCCAAAGCTAGATTTATGAATCAATGTTGCTCCTCAACACTATTGAAATCACGTGTTCTCCCAACAGGGCTCGCGGAACGTACCAGTTCAAAGAGGTTCTTGAGGCACGGAACCCGCCGTAAAGCGTGCTTGGTGCGTGGTAACACGTTGCTGACTATGGGCATACCGAAAATAGACAACAATGGTGTGTCTCTTTACAGCGCCTGTGATACCACATGTGATGATGCCACAGCCGCAGCCTGTGATGATGCCACAACTACCATAACAAGTTGCGGCGTACCGTGGCAGAGATATTATCGATCGATAGCGCCCAAAGGGGCGCAACCCCTTCAGGACCCGAAACTCTCCAAAATGAAGGGTTCAAAAGGGGGGGGGGGTCATCGGCATTTTTCAAAGATAGTATGGATATCAGTGTGATCAGCGTCGTCCGTAGATTCTTTTGATGTAAAGACTTCAGAGTCGATCTTAAGGAAAGAGTGTGCTTTTAGAGTGGTGACGCTTTGATCGGTTCCTTTTCAAAGTACGACGTCATGCATTGGATTCCATCAAAGAGTTTGCAGAGCAGGGAACGCATTCGTGCCCTTTATAATAACTTGCGGGCACTCGATCCACCAAGTCAGCGCTTCATGCTCCCAGGCTCCTCTGATACCACTTTGCAAAACCGGGGAGATGGATGCCTCGATTGTCCAGGAGCGGAGGTCGAAGCAACGACCATGTGAGCGACAGCGTACCTCATGCCAGTGCGTTGAAATTGCCTTGTGATTCCCTTACCAGGAGAAAATAGAAGTAGTGTGCAGTAAAACAGCGCAACAGGATATTTTGTAATGAGAAATTTACAAAATTATGGTCAAACTCGATAATAGTTCACTTTGGGATCTCTTCCAAGACACAGAAGCTTTCCAGTAACGAGGCAGAAGAAGGCTCAAGATAAAAAAAACACCAGAAACGCAGCGCTACTCCATATTCTGGGAGAGTGGCTTTGCCTTTATACCTTTTTATAATTAAGCTATGAATTGCGTATTTGTTATGCTCAAAGCATAATAATGTGCACTTATCTATGCTCGACCGAAACGCGCCTAGAATTTAACAGAAACATAACGAGCGCATGAAAGCTTACTCGTTGGCACATGCAAACGTGTTTCTTGTAGACGAAATATCAAACAATTTCTTGAATAACGAATCGGATCGTACCTGATAAGCGCCTTTATTTTTCGTTCCCTGATTCGGTGAACTTGCAATGCGTGCGTCCGACTAGCATAAATTACCCTTTTCGTTGCAAACCAAAACGGCAGAGGATAGCAGGATCCAGATCATGTTGCTTCCGCAGAGCCTTCACGTGCTATCCGTGGGTGAAAAATCTCGCACATCTACGATGAACCACTGCGGATCCATGTGAGACATGGTACATCATAACATTTCGTCCCCACGTAGTCATGTAATGGACATGGCGCACCACATAGAGCTTTTATGTTGAAAATTGCATTTTTCCGACGTTCCTTTTGCAGGAGTACACTATTAAACACAGAAAAGATTAGATCAAATTTGTTCCACGTTAGCTCAAACGTCACTTGGCTTATCATCACCTATGCAGAAATGTGCTCGTTTTGCAATGTGTTGAAGTGAATATTTATTGTTACGATGCATGAAGGCACGAGTGTAGTTGCCAACCAAGCCATCCATCCCTGAGCAACTGTGAAATTGGTGAACACCATGAACTGGTTGAATGCGAAAGGGGCTTGTATTATAAGAATGGAGCGCTAGCACGCGTGCCTAGGCACTCACTGCACGAAACAAGTACGCATTCAAAGGCTCTGTGATTCTCAGATGCAGTCGTATGCGTATCGCACTTGACAAAGCGTTTAAACTAATCAATTGACCAATTGGTAATTTGCCCGTAAAAAGATTACTTGGAGAAAATCCTGCCAAACCTGCACTGTGGCGACATCAAGCCGTTCATTGCAATATTTCATGAACTATTATCCTGGGCATCAACCTTACCACTTCTCTTCTTTTGCATCATCTCAAGTTTTTAATGATTTATTGAGCAGTGTATGTAATTTGTGAGATAAGGGAGTTTACTATGAAAATCATGCTTCTCGATTTCACGCCCTGATAAGTTATGAATCTTATTCTCAATTCCTTCACCAACGGCATAGGGCTTGGCCATCGCACTGGCCCTTAGGACACTCCGAGCAGACTGCGCCCACCTTGTAGACGTGTTGATTCACATGGTTACCTCTAAAGAAGTCAAAGAGTCGAAATGTACAGTCTGAATAAAAAAATTCGGTAGGGAAAACACACCCAGGACGATACATACAAGCAGTTAAATAGTACGTCCCACAATGTTTCACAGAACAGCCAACGTAGATGGTGTTCCACCACGCCATCTAAACTCGTTATCACTAGCAAATAAAATGTTTTAGGTTCAGCGTACTTGGCACAGTACCTTCGACCAACTTAGAACATTGCTGTTGCCACGCTGAAACTCGCTGTTGTAAAACATCATATTCGATCTCATTCCAAATCTTGCCAGTTGACTCCACCAAGTAGATAATGCCTGCCAATAGAAATAGTAGTTCGGAGAAAATTATGCAAACAATAGCGTTACACCTACGTTTTGAATAGCTCCTTCAGGTGTTGTTTGGACAGTACGCAAAACATGGATGTTCGCTTTGTGATTTGGATGAGTATGCGCAGGTAATCCGTTAGCGTTACAAGCCGTCACATGTTGTTGAGCAAAAGATTCTGCTGCACAGTCATATTTCTGAAAATTAGTAGTTGTACGAAATATGAGATATTATGAGTTGTGGCAGAATATGAGGCAGTTTGTACCATACGATACATCAGAGTCGCAGGTGGAGCAATGCCCCAACCCATACTTGTCTCCGTCTGTCCTCTCGCCAAGCTACCTCTGACATGCGAATGAAATTTAGCACAAACAGTAACATCACACGCAAGTATTCCTTTCTTACCTAAAGTTGTTGTGCATGTTGAGAAAGAGAGCCCTCAGTTTGTTTGTGAGTTGTGGATTTCCGCAATTAGGCTCTTGAATGTTATAGATTTTATTCAGACCATAGATACCGCTAGATTGTATTATAAAATGCTCGTAAAAGACTCACTGGGCCAAGGAGGTCTCGTAGGTTGAGCTGTGGTGGTGATTGCTTCAGTGGTCGCAGAATCTGTGGTCGCTGCCCCAGTGGTTGCGGCATCCGTTGCCACTGCGTCAGTAACTACGAAATCTGTGGTTGCTGCATCGGTAACCCCGGAATCCGTGGTCGCTGCATTGGTTGCTGCGGCGTCCGTTGTCGCTTCATCGGTAATTACGATTACGAACTCTGTGGTCGCTACATCGGTAACCACGGAATCTGTGGTCGCTGCATTGGTCGCTGCGGCGTCCGTTGTCGCTGCATCGGTTGCTGCGGCGTCCGTTGTCACTGCATCGGTTGCTGCAGCGTTCGTTGTCACTGCATCGGTTGCCGCAGCGTCCGTTGTTGCTGCATCGGTTGCTGCGGCGTCCGTTGTCGCTGCATCGGTTGCTGCGGCATCTGTTGTCGCTGC
>JARK01001367.1:132137-153237 GCA_000688135.1 Ancylostoma ceylanicum | reverse complement strand
GGTGGCAATGGTTGTGGCGGTGGTGGTGGAGCTGGTGCCGGATACGACGGCATCGGTGGCGGTTGAATCACTCCTGCAGGAGGAAGCACATAACCACCTAAAAGAACATAATTTCTTCTTCCGGAAGCATTGTGGAAAAAAGATGAATACTGCACTATAATGTTGAACGTGCACTAAGAATTTTCCTTAGTAAGTTTGAAATTGGCCTATAAAATACTTCTTCAGTTAGAACGTTGAAAAACTGGCTACTGCAGCGGTCACAGGGGATGTTTTTGTCCTTCTTTTAACGCATTGCACTCTACAAGGTAATCCGAGGTGATAAAACACATTCCTAGCCAATTTACGAAAACATCGCTGCAAACGAAAAACTAATGTCAGCAAAGTGTTGAAGGACAGCGGTGCAGGTGAAAGCGGCCGGCGAGCACGGCCAATTGAAGATCTTTCTGCTATTTTTGGCGAATTTCTATTACTTTTGGAAAAATCCATCAAGAACGATGTCTTCTGGCGGTTGCGATGATTCTGATTCGCTTATTTGCCAAACGCCGGTTCGAAAGGAATTTCCGGATGAGTTGTGGAAAACTGTCTATTTTCCCACGGTTGCCTTTTTGTGTGGAGGGTAAACATCGCCTTGTATCTATTGCAATAGAGTGTTCAGGCAAAATTTGCTCCCTATCGCTTACGATTGGGGCAGCGGATGAGATTCTTGCCAAAATTGCTTGTATGAGCCAACAAAACCCGTATTCGAGTTACGCTGGGAACTTCTACAACCACTGTTTGGAAATTTCAGACGAGTCCTCACTTTGTACCCAAAGGCTAATTGTCATTCCAGGTTCTGGTAGGAAGACCTTACGTAATAAAATGGCCGAAAAGAATCCATAGAGAAGAGCGTGTAGTAACCGTAGCACACTCATCCACGTTTTTGTTCACTTGATCCAATGGAGAACTATTATTTGTACCATTCCTGAGGTGCACTCCTTTTACGTACTTCTCAAACACTTGAGAAAAGGACAATTCTTGGATCTGTTGCCCATTTTGCAGACAAGAATGCCATAAAATAAACAATTAAATATACTAATACAAAGTTTTTATTTGTTTTGTAAAGTAATTTTGAAAATTCGGGGACCCATTCTCAGGAAAGCACCCCTCCCCTGCGTCCGCCATTGCTTACTAAATATCTTACCGTATGGAAGCTAACCAGTGCCTCGGTTTCGTGCCCACTTCGTTTTGTATCTATAGACTGCTTCGGCATGTCGGTCATTGATGCTTTCTTCTTGTCCACTTTTTATTTTTTTTGTAGTTGTTCGATCTTATCTACTAACAGAATATTCTGTTCGAACTAGACCTACTTCTAGAGATTCGGTGCTATATTTAATGCGTTTCAAGGAAATCTCCATGAATTCCATGCCTTCGTCATGGCTCATGAGCAGCAGCATTCCCGACTGAGCGGCAGACGTTGCAAAAATCCTCATTCCATTTTTCTGTTGCATTCAATTTATAAGGAACGGGTTTGAGGGAATTCCGTCCATTTCGTTCCATTCACTTTCATTTTTCAGAGAAAATGTTTTTGGTTAGACCTCGAAATATGTAATGGCAGTGAGGCAATGAGGCTTGACAGTTCCAGTGGTAAGATTCTGACTCATGAGCATTGGTTCAATGAGATTCTATTTCAATCAACATTAGTGGCTTCACGCTTTTGTGCAAAAATTGATGATTCTTTTTCCCTAGAACATACGATCCGGAGAAAGACAAATAAACGGATCCGCAGAGGGCTGTTCTAGTGCAAATTACAGCATCCACCTCAAAAAATCATCGTAGCCATTTCAGAAGGAGGTGAAGCTACAGAGTTAACGCTCAATTCGACACAAGAGAGTTGGATTTGGGCTGGTTACATGTGGGAGGTGAGCTAAAGCTTATAAGCGCGAGGACATGTACACAATTTCCGTTCGCGCTTTCGAATATCTCTACCATTTCTGGAATTGCCTTTGTATTTGATGCTATTAAACATACACCTATTAATAAAAGTGCTATACATACATAGGACCGAATAATCAAATAGATATTATCGATTTTGGAAATTCGAACAAGTTGAAAATTTAGATTCCTGAGAAAGGGATAGAAATGGGACCCTTGAGGAAGGAAAAAATGACTTTCTCCTTCTTCGGCATTCGGATTTTGCGTGTCAGGTTTTGAATTTATAATTGAATCAATTTAATCTTTCCATATTCGTCAGGTCCTTGATAGAAAATTTCGGTCGTAGAGATAGTATGTGCGGCATTGGCTTCGTGAAAAAAAGAGCAGCACACCTTTGGTAAACTTTAGGTGTTGAGGTTAGCTCGGTTACAACTCTTTAATTCAGTCGACGCATTGAATTTTTCCCACAGAACAGTTCACAGTTCACATGAACATGTAACTGGTGCCATTCAGGTACTGTATGGGACAACAAAATTTGGTATTTTTGTCAGGGGAGCCTCATCACAGGCTCAACCCCTATGTGATTCGTTTGAAGTAAGAGGCGAAACGAATCACATTTCTCTCTTTTTGTTCCTTTTTCCCTTTTTTGTGTTTTGTTCCTTGTATTTGGATCTCAACAACTCGAATTATACAGAAGAAAGGTATTGATCCGACTTTAATGAGAGGAGCTTTTGTTTCGTCGCAGGACCTAGTGATAGAGGAAATGGAATTGTTGGCAGATTCCCAATAACACGCGAAACTAGGTCCGTTTAGGGATGGATCCACTTTATCTCTTCGAAATTTCCTTCTTTCTCCCCCTTGCGGTAACTCAAATTTGAATCGCATTTTGATTCACCTTCGTTTTGTTTTGAGCAGTTTCGTTTGTAAGCGAAAGTGCGACTACAATTCGTCGCTTTTTATTTCTAAAATAACGAGACTTCAACAAGTGTGATTTAGCAAAATCATGGGGACACTATGTTCGTGCGACAATCGTCAATGGCTGCAGTTCACTTAGCTACAAGAATATCCAGGAATGAGTGCAGGTACACGATCACCCCTTTGCTAGAATGCTCAATTTCGTTTTCAGTGAAAAATTTTTCACGTCACGGATATGTCAACCAACAAATACCATTTTTTGGCAGAAAGTTTGGCAAAGAAATGCGTAGATGTCGTACCTCCACCTCCTCCGCCGCCGCCTCCTCCTCCTCCATACGAGGGATACGAACGGTAGCCGCCTGCACTTCCACTGGAACAAAAATAAAAACCAGTTGTACTGAAAGAATCACATGAGCACAAAAGAGCCGACGTATCACTTACGATTGGAATAGTGCTGCAAACACAGCAAGAAACCAAAGTGAGTGCATGTCTGATGAGTTGGTTAGTGTGGCGCCGCCTATTTATACTGTAAGGGGAAAACGTGCTTTGATAGTTTTTGAGAACATCAAGGCGGACTCAGCCATCTGCGCAATACGACCTGTACGGAATTCAATCAAACTAAGATGAAATGGCATTTAATGACAACGCTGAAGAACAATGAAATGTCGCGCATCCATGTGTTTAAGCAGACTTGAATTTAATTATTTTCATTTGACCTTGAACAGTTATGTATGCATGTACGTGCACAGTAGCTTAATAGGCATCGGCAATGGTAAACTTAAGGAAACCATGAAGAACAAACTCAATGGGCAGAGTTCGTTCATAGCAGCGCACTAAACAAAGACGTGGATTCCACGGTACAGAGTACACCTATTCATAATATATAGCTATTCATAATTTCACTTTCCCACCAACTTCACTTTTTACTGTAATCTTTTCCATTCTACAGAAAACTCAACATGACACCTGTACAATTGTTGAACTAACTCTTCTAGCCACTGGTCTACATAAGAAACGAGAGTGATTCAGTACATGCGGAGTGAAGTGCATGTTGGGACACATCGGTAATGTGCTAAGTGAACGTTTAATTACCCATGCTGGACATCATTTAGTCGTGTATTTCTTTCTGTTCCTCTCACAATACTCGTTGTTTGCGCAGGGATTGAGTGATATCACTCGATTTTTTCAAAATTATTTTTCAAGCCTATGGACACACCTCACCATGCTTAAGATTAACGTTTTCTCCCTCCTTTTTCTTTCCCTCGAGCTCCTCCTTTTTTAATTTTTTTCTATTTGTAATTTAATATCTACTGGCTGATCAGTTATTTTGATTGTACACTTAGCGGTATGTATACATTCTGTAAGTTTTCGCCACGCTGATCATTAGAAGCAGGTCTGCTCTCTTTCAGGGCTAGGATTCTTAAGCGTTTAAGAAAAAGCTAGATTAGCAAGCCAAATCTCGCCTTCTTTATTTCTCAGCCCTGCGAAATTCATATGATAACCAATCACGCTAACCATAGTCGATTTTGCTTGGTTATGGCTTCATGAATTCCAGCCCTGGTGACTTTGAATTGTGAGCGCACGGGCAGGAAAAGAGCCTGGTCGTATTCTCTGAAACGCTACTAACTCATGCTGCCTGAAATAGTACTGTTGCACTTCTCATTTCTTCTTCCTTTTTTTCTGCTCATGACACTTAGCAATTCATTACCAATGATAAACTCTATCGGTCGTTCGTCAAGAGTGATCCCTGTCTCTTACTGGTCATGTTTTGATCTTCTTGAATATTTTTCGAGGATTAATTCATATGTATTGGGTTGGGGAATAAGTTCGTGCGCTTTTTTTTTCAATTCAGTATTTTGCGATGATTTGGACAATGATTGATTGCATGCCAGGGACTATTTTCTAGCTCTTGTTTTCCTCTTTACAACTATCACAACCACGATCTCTGCACCTTCTTTTCTACTGCGTGGAAGTAAACCCTCCAATTCGAGAAGAATGAACCACTCTGTCACCGACTACTGTCCGACTTCAATCAAGGGTCAAATGTGGTTGAAGAGGTTAGGGCTAGAGATGGCGTCCATAGAGAAACCTTCACTACTGAAAGGATAGCACAGAAGTGGTCTGCCATCTTTGTACAGAGCAATTTTCTGCTTCGAAATCGCCGCTTGTTCGGGACACCTCGTTTGTGGGACATAGAGACAGTTATCCCCTAGGGTATCTCCACATGTGAAGAAGAATCAAAACCATAAAATGCTCAAGGTGGAGTGATCGGTCACATTAGGCATGCTCGACAACTTTCCTGCGCAAAATTTGACCAAAGCGGCCACCAAAGAACTCGGATATAGGGTTTTCCACTAGTGCTTACTCAAAGGGTCTTGAGAAGTCATATACCACATGATTTAAGAACTTCCTAATGCATTTCGTGAAATTTGATACAAAAGTTTCGGTGGCGGGCTGCAATTTGAGTGGTCTCAAACAACGCAATTTTCCGTAAGCTTGTGGCCGAGAGACGGCCCTCTTTCTGGCAGCTTTAATAGAGGAGGAAATGAGCTACGAATCCATTCAAAGCGATCAATACTGCTTTTGGAAAATTGTGGTTTCTATCCTCATGAAGAACCGCAAGAACTTATTCCCCAACCCAATACAAGTGATTCCCAAGAGACACCCAAACATACAAATTCAGATCTCCTGTGGTCACTTCTAGAATAGGAATGAGAATTCAAATAATCTTAATCCAAGATTGAAAATTGATTTATCCCGCAGTAGTGGGAAGCCTTTTACGAAGCATCAGAGTTTGGGCTTGAAGAAGCCATCACTCTTGAGATCTGTCCTTTCCATGAGGTAACTTTTTGATGAGTCTGACAACGTTGTAATTCGCTCTTGCTACTCCAGGTTATTAGCGAACTCAATGTTTTAACGGAACCGTTGTTGCGAGAGTTCCGAAGGTGGTTCCAGTTGTTTATTTTGTGCACCATGACAAACTTTCAAAAACATTTACGCACTTCATCTTAAGTGAAAACACCTATTCACAACCTCTGCAACAACTACTTAACAAGATGTGGAAAAACTAGTTTTGTATCACAAACTTGCAAAATGTCAAGCCGGTAAACAATTGGCCGCCTTTCAAAAGATGGCCAAATGTGGCCGCTTCGGTGGCCACCGAAAGCTGACTACATGACGTCGAAATTGTGTACGTTTTCCACCAACCACTGTGATTTCACAAAAACGAGAGTTCTTGTACAAGATGAATGCGATATTTGTGTCCAACACATCGAATAACCCCTATTTGCGATGTTTGAAGGAGATATGTGAGATGCCATATTTACTGTACACATGTTGGTGGTCGAATCTGGCCGGGCAACGGTGGCTGGTCGCTATCACGCTGGGATTCGTTCTCTGCTGCGGTGAACTGCTTATTTGCTGTCACTGCTGCTATGGAGTAATATGGGTAATTTTGCATCAGATGCGACTTTGCATTTTGTGGGCTCTGCATTTGATCAAAGGCGTCCCCTTCCTCAGTAACAAAACTTTCACCAGTACTAAGAGAGGGAGCAGGTCACAGTGGACCAAGTAGAGGCGGAGGGAAAAGAAGTGAAAGGAAAATAAGGCCCTTCCAAATTCCAGGTGAAGTTGAGTAAAACTGATTGCTACCTGCGAAGCACAAGATAAGGTCGTTGCTGCAAATTTCGACAGTGCAGGACTTTGTGCTGATCAGTTCGCGCTTTCGGGCCTCATTCAAATTTGTTAATACGATAAAGAGACGTGGCTGTGGGTTGAACCATCACCTTGTTAGGGTTCTAACACAGCTTCACTGAGATCATCACTTCGCGCACACAGGGCCAATGGCCTTGTTTTATGGCGCCTCCATCCTAGTGGCAGTTCCAAATCGCCTTGTCGGATAAGTTTGCTACCATTGCAGCGGGTGTGGGCGCTGACAAAGAAAAAAGTGCGTGATGCGCGCCAAATGGAGAGTATGAAAAGCAATTATACATCGTCATCGGTCGCAGTCGTCGAATTCCGTAAAGTATTATATCTTGTGGAAGAAAGGAGGTAGGCAAAGCTTCCCAACCTGAGTCGCCCGCACCGCAGAGCTGCCACTTGTGTCATCATGTGCGGGTGAGATGCTGCCCATGTGAACCTCTGTAATGTAAGCCAGAGGCAACTCCTAATTTTCGTTGAATTTTCTGAAAGACTTTTGTCACCGTTCACGAACATTTCTCTAGGAGTCAAATTTCCTACGAGTTCTTTGCTCTCTCGGATATACTCGAAATTAAATATTGTTTGTTTAATAAGCGCCAGCTGGAATAGGACTAAAGGATGAAGAGTGAGTTTCGTACATTTGGAATTCTATCACGAGTATTTTTTCATTTCAGTTTGAATTTTTCTTTTTTTTCTAGTATTTCATTACTAACATCTCGTCAATGTCCACAATTAAGGAGAGAATTAATTTGAACTCTACATAACGACGCAACAAACGACATAACTGCTGTTAGAGGTAGCTCGTCGTAATGCAAAAAGAACCTATAAAAAGGGTGTGTTGGCTGAATAAGTGTTAATGTACGTTCTTTGCGGGTAAAACGAAGCCTCTGAAAAAACTTGTCGCTAAAAACAGAAGCTGCAAGTCACAAACACAGGTTTTGCTTGTTTTTGCTAGTGCTTTTAGAGAAGGGTGCGTTTTTAATAGATCGCTGCTATTTTTTATATTATGCTTAGACAGCATTAGCACCATTAAGTACCTTGCGTCAGTGTCATTTTACGCGATACATGGTATCATTAGTTACGTAGCATTAGTTCCATGAAGCTATTTGTCACGTTCAGTTTCGAAGCGCAATTTGTTACGTTTTCACTGTGAGCATAGAACCTATTAAGAGTCCAGGGTGGATAGGAAAGGGTTATCGTGTCACTTCTTTTCAGATATCGGATCAACCAAATGTTTTCTGTCGAAGTCCAAGTGCTGTGAAATGAAGAAACTGTGAAAAGTGTTGGCGATCTTATCAGTATTATCCTCGGAAGATGTTGAGAACAAACATTCACCGCATAACTGGATTCTATAAGTATAGACCAGTGGCGGACTGGTATAGACATTTTTGGACTGGGATAGATGGACATGTTCCATGCCAGCACTACATGTGCACATCAGGAAGACAAAAGTGTATGAATTTTAGATCCGTGTTTTTGTTTTTGTACGAAACGTCAGCCAAAATAAAGTGCTTCATTAACAACTTGTGTAGCAAAGCATCATTCACCAATATCAAACGTGTATGATTTTTTCTCCTGTATACATGCATATATACATAAACTGGATCCCAATGTCTTTCGGCACTCATAATCAGATGGATCGAGTTCATATTGTGATAATATTATGATAATATTATATATAATATTATATTGATATGATATAATTTTATGATGATGATGATATTGATATATATATATTGATATGATATAATATTATGATTATATATTATGATAATATTATATATAATATTATATTGATATGATATAATATTATAATGATAATATTGTTGTATGATATAATATTATAATGATAATATTATATCATACAACAACTCATTTCGCAAGTGTTCAGTTTTTGTGCTACTTTCCAGGACCTACGCTTGCAAACAGAATGGTTTGAAGCGTATGCGAACGATTCATCCTCTACCATCTTGATAAAGTAGAGTTTGGAAATCTAAAAGAAATGTGACGTGTTGCATCCACCAATGCTATTTCCATAAGTGGAGAAACGTTATGGCCTAACTACCTGCGTACCTACACCCATTGTTATGACTTCGTCCTTGATAGCCACAAAGTTGTGATGGCTATTCTCTTCATATCGTTCGTGTCGAACAACAAGGTTTTATAACCAAATATTTTTAAAAATTTGTTTTCACATAGAAACACTTAATGTTTGTTCTTCTTGACGGTCTTTCTTCTGACTTTCTTAACCTTTTTCGCGAGCCTCTTCTTCATGGTCTTCTTCACTCGTAGTTTCTTCGCGTGTACACGTCTTCGCATTTTTCTGCGATAGCCCTCCCCTGAAATGAACATGTATTATTGAGCTGACTAGCTTTTATTGTTCCCTTGTTTCCATATCCACACCAAGACCACTCAATTTTATTTTTGTTTGGTTTTCTGCGAGAAATTCGAAAATCGACTACAGGGCTAGAAAAAATGAAAGCTCGAGAAAAAATTCAAATCGGCTGTAATCATGACACTACATATGTTCGGATGCCCCTAAACCAGAACTACTTCAGCTAAGAATTGCAAACCAACCTGTTTCTGAACCGCCTTCCGCTAGTGCAGCATCATAGTTTGCCTGAAAAAAAAAGACGTAGTTTTTGGCACTTTGAAGCCTATAGTTCTTGAATGATATTTACAAATTACATAATTTGTTATTACATTAGTCGTACTGTGTCCACGGACGCACTATTTGAAAGGGAATTTTTACTAGTTGTAACGAGAACTAGTTTTAGTGTTTCTTCTAGATCGGAGTAAACTTTTCAATCACTAATCAAATGGATAGTTTGTTCGGAGCAAAAGGCCATTGTTTTCACGTGCGAAGACACAAGCGTATAGGTGCACTCTTCCTCTTTCATGTATTATATAATAAAACTAAGAGCGAATTTCTTCATTATTTTCAAGAATACACCTACCTCTGCTACAGCATTGCCAGCCGGTACGCATTTACCTAAAGTAACAAATTTTATTGTTGAAAAGCATGGAAGGATATAATAATTAGGGAACCTACTGATTGTCACTAAAAATATAGTAATCCTAAGAATAATTTATCTAAAACAATTCTGCTGTACACTTCCAAGAAATGCTCGGTCTGCCAATATCAGCACCCATGAATTTTGTACTTCAACATCACAGTCCACTTCGAAGGTATCGAATGTGCTCAACACTTTTTTGAAGACAGAACTTTCTGTTAGCATCAGAAATACTGTTTTCAGAAGTACATGTTCAGATTAGGTTACGTTCAACAGGTATGGTCAAGCTGCACAAGCAATGCAATGAGGAGCGATAGCGAAAAATCGGTAGAGCCGTCTTTTTCACCAAGCGGATCTTCGCAGAATCAGTCATTTTTTTCTGAGCTGAGTTGTTCCGCATCGGAGCAGAAGAAATAAACATTGCAAAAATTAATAGCATTTAACAGAGACATCACTTGAAGATTAGGTCATCATGGAATTCCCTAATAGAGAAGGAATTAGAGAACATTAGAATTTTGGCAGAAATTAGTTCTAGCAGTAGTCAAACAGCTATAATTACTGTAACATGCTAGTGAGAATGAATGGTCATTCCCAAAAATAAAAAGAGAGATGAGGAAAATAGATAAAATTCTCAAAGCACGACGAGGAAATTCACTCGGGAAGGGCGATAGTTTAACAAATAGATCAGCTGGGAATCGGCGCCCTAAAAAGATTTCGGTGCTCTAATGCAACCGCGAAAGCGCGTACAATCAGCTGAGAAACAAGTCTGTCTGATCCCATGCGATCCTATTGTATGTAGAGGGACACTTCGAGTGCAGCTTGTACGGCTAATTTATTCCATAAATCCAGGGTTTTTCAAAACTGTCACGATGTTCGCCACAAAATTTTCCGTGGATTCTGTCTTTAAAGGCAAGGTCCGGGCAAGACTACATCTCCCGGATTTCTACTGAATCCCACGGCCACGCCTCAGACGAAAACATTCGAAAAATCGCTGAAAAGGTACCACAACGAACGGTTCCCACCGACCAATTTTGTTATGGACTTTGCACTTTTGCAAACTCCGTGCTTTCAAATTACGTTATACGGCGCGCCCCACATGTTGTCTATCGTGGCGTCGTAGTAAAGAATTCATTTTCAAACAACTGCACATAGTCCGTTTGATGAAAATGGTTCCAGGAAGTGTATTCGTTAGGGTGTATGTATCCATGCGCATCATCTGTCGTTTTTCATTATGAACGCGAGCACCTTTTGTGAACTGGAGCATGTTTTGCCACGGCTACCATAACCCTCAGACACTTTGTCCCATCTCGTGCGATAGAGTTTACATCGAGTTCTTGAACTTGGAAAACGTGCTACACATATGACTTGGACTCCATAGAACAAAGAACCTGGGTGGGCAAGATTTCAGGACCTTGCCTTTAATCTTTGTGGCCTGTAGGAATGGATTATTTCCTAGTGGCCAACTTTCCCGCCCGCACAGAAAGATTTCAAAATAAATGCGAATTATTCTTTTCGTCCCTTCATAGTACCCCTGCCCTCAAATTCGCGCATTCTACAGAAGTTCTATGTTTGCAGTACAGTGTTGGTTCACAACATCTCTGATCTTGCAAAATCTTCCATCCATGGTCCCATCACGCTTACAGTTGGAATGCGCTTGCGGAGGATAAAGTAGCACTTCGTAGCCAATCATTGATTCTTTTAGTCAAAGCTACTTGTATTCAGTCGTTTTTTACTCAGAGTTTCCCACTCAATCAGAACAAAGGACTTACCTCCAGAATATTCCGAGAGCACCGTCCTGAAATGAATGACATTAGTTCTTCAAATGTAAAAACATAAATTCGTAGAAATCCGAAGATAAACTTACACTATAAGGAAAGAAGCTATCACTAAAGTGAGAAGGGCGTTCATTTTTCTGTATGTTACGATTACTACAGTACAGACATCTTTATATAGGAAGACGTAAACTTTTTACACGACAAGTGCACGCAATTGAAAGTCTTGAAAGAAGCTCTGTCCTTGGCAATTCTACGTACTTCACTGAACTTCGCACCACTTTTCACTTATCATTTCACGTTTGACAACGTTCACAACTTCCTTTTGAGTACTAAGTGATATTCACACCAGCATGGATCTATTGACCATCAATGGGAATGTGTGGAGTAACCTTTAAGCGGTGTTGAAATCGCAGAAAAAATGTTTTTAAAAAGCAAGTAGACAACTGTTTTGTGCACTTTACTTCGAGAATGTTTGCGTTTTCAATATCCTTTGAAGGCTAATGGTATGGAATAGGCTGCCCACTGCAATAACATGCCAAATACAGGGTGGCCTAAAATTGTCGGTGCAAGTGACACTTGTATTCTTAAACTTTCTTTCTTTCGTTCTTTCTTTATTGAGCATGTGAATCACATACATAAGATAAAACGAAGCACGATTAAAACTATAAAACGAGAACAACGCTCAAACAAACTGCATAACTCGCTTCCGAAACAGATTGAGCTGCACTGCGATGGACTTATATATGATCAAATCCTAGTGACAGTACATTACTTACCAGTCCAGCAAACTATAACCTTCTCTTTCACATATCTATATTTTGCCGAAAATCTTAAAATCGAAATTTGGTACTTTGTCTAGGAAGGCTAGTTGGCATGCCATTAACGAGTGCCACACTTTGTTCGCAAAATCACGGCAAGTGTTCGATGGAAAGCGGTATCTCACGAATTCTCCTAAAACTTTGATTAGACGATTGTTTTATCTACTAAATGCCAGTATTAAAACCATCTAGGATGTATTTGTAATTTTCTCATCCAAACTAGCGTTTAACTCTATTTCCTGGAGATAATCCTACCGTAAAGCTATAAAAAATGAGGTTGCGATACATGATGTGCACATGAAACAACCCCTCCATGGAAAGTTTTGGAAGATTCTGTAACATACCGTACCCATGCTGTGTCTACCATAAAACCAGGAAGCAAATTTTGGCCGAATCTCCCCGAACAAGTCTCACAACGAATGGTTCCCATCGGCCAAATTTGATAATGCGTTTGCACGTTTGCAGCGACCGTGCTTTCAAATAATGTTATACGCGCCCACATGTTGTCTATTGTGGCATCGTAGGTGAAAACAAAAGGCTGCATAGTCCTTTTGATGAGGATGTTCTCATGAAGGGTTGGTTAAGGTGTCTGTATCCATGCGCATCATCCACCGTTGTTCATTGCACACGAGCACCCTTTGTGAACTGGAGTGTGTTTTCCTACGGCTACCGTAACCCTCAAACGTTTGGTCCCATATCTTGCAATAGAGCTCACATCGAGCTCTCAAACGTGCTACACACATTGTGTGTATCTCAAGAAACAAAGAACTTGGATAGGCAACATTTTGACTGGACCTTGCCTTTAGGCATTTCTATTGGAGCTTCTTCGACTTTCCAGACCAAATAACAGCTATGCGTAGTGGTTAGGAGAGATCCTATCCGACACATTGTCGATGCTGGTGTCGGCATTTCCTTGGTTCATTTTTTTCGAGTGAGATGTGGGAAAAGAAAAGAAAGTCCACGAATGACCTTTGCTAGATTGTCGCGCCTGCAATTAGTTGCATTTTTCTATAATTATGCTCATTCACTGCGATCCTCTCCACTAGCAACCACATGCAAAAAAGACATTTTTGCAAATCTTCTGCAAACACACCTTGGCGGACGGTCAAATGTGGAGGTTTGGTAGGAAGGCTTAAAGAGGTTTGGAAAACTCAACCTTTTTCTCTCTTCTTTCTTTTTTTTAGAACTTTTTTTTTCTGAGAAACCTGATTAAGGTGTTGACAGCTCCAACTTGGACAATAGAGTCGTAGCATTTCGAATAGTCCTGCGCTTGCTCACAGCAAGAACGTCCGACCGAGCACTAACTTAGCGGATCTGATCATCGAGTATTGAGCATGTTCGAGCGTAATGAAGTCTTCAATATGAGTATGGTTCGAGGACAACTCAACCTTTTTCTCTCTTCTTTCTTTTTTTTAGAACTTTTTTTTTCTGAGAAACCTGATTAAGGTGTTGACAGCTCCAACTTGGACAATAGAGTCGTAGCATTTCGAATAGTCCTGCGCTTGCTCACAGCAAGAACGTCCGACCGAGCACTAACTTAGCGGATCTGATCATCGAGTATTGAGCATGTTCGAGCGTAATGAAGTCTTCAATATGAGTATGGTTCGAGGACAGAATCTTCTCATTTCATATCTGAAATTTGGGCTCTCGAAATTATGTTGTTCTGGAAAAAACAGAATGTCACTTTTCCACGGTATCAATCTTCATCAATGGTGCGTTACACCTTGCTGGCAACTTCAATTGTCCGACTGTCTGGATAAGAAATGCCACGAACCCTCTGCTACAATTGCAGAACGACGTTCTTTTTTTTGTTTTCAAGCGTATAGCTACGCTATCTCAATAAATTATTACGGTTAGAGAAGATTTTATATCATTCAGTTTGAATTGGTAGCATTTTCCCATGGGTTAATTATCAGTAAAAGGATCTTTTACAGAACGCGAGACGCTGATATTCCCCGAAGCTTAAGCATTGATGTGGCGTATAAAAAGATGAGTCAAGAAGCGTCTCGCCAGTCTTCTTCCACGGTAGCCTCAATACTCGGTCCTCAACACCCATTAGCCAATAATCGCCCGATACAATAGATCCGAAGCTATATATCCGTTAGTTCTTGGTATTTGCGTTTGTGTGTCTTTGTCTATTAAAGTGTGTAAGTTTAGTACTGAACACAGAAGAAAAGACCCGCGTGCCAATACTCTGTGGCGGGCAATATTCCAACACAGCGAGCGAATACTGCTCAATAAGCGTCAATGTAGTAAGTATCCACAACTGTCCTTCTAGTCTAACCTCAGGATAACTCATTGAAGGAATCCAGTATTAAAGTGGTACTGCTTGGATAATTTTTTGGCCACCCTGCAGGTGTGTGATGAGCAGCTTTATGCCTCTATGTATTTGTTCGGGGGTGAAAAATTGAAACAGAGGAGTTTGAGGCAATGAGGCAGTTAATTGATATGTACATGTATGTTCCATCAGTGGCCATTTAGGGTAGATACAGTGGGCGTCGTTGGTGGTAGCCCATCCATGGCCTCGAAGAGCACACGCCGCGACGGCGCCGCTCACGATGGAATCATCTCCGCAGTGGCGAACGTGGGTTTTCTCGGTAGCACTTTATCACATTTGATGTTAACTGATAAGAAAACTAACTAACTATCAAGGACACCCCGTAGTTTGTTGTCCTGGTAGTTACTCTGCTCGAGTGGCGCAGTTGTACCGCGAGCTTTTCGAAACCGCAGGAGGGCCACCACCATCGACGCACACTGTACGTATTTTTTATGTTGTTCATACTTGTCTCATTCATAAGAAAGTATTGCAGCCATCGAAGCATTTTCCAGTTTTTACAGCGAGGACGAGGGTGGAGTACAAGACAGTGATCACCACCACCTGTCAGTTTCCCTTTACAGCCCACCAGGCTCCTTTTCTTAGCACGAGTAGCTCTACGACTTTAGAAACCCAACTTTTGGGTTGTGTAAATAACTTCGGGTGGGAAAGAGCACAACGTGTCTGATAATCCGGGCCTTAATTCTGGGCCGAAGGAGAGCGCTAGGACAGACTACAACAGATTCAAGTGTTAATTATTCGCTCCGCCTCCATTGCTTATTAGTGGGCTGAAACATAAAAGTGGAAATGGATGCATATAGAAAAAGTTCCTTATTCCTTACATACATTGCTGCCAAAAAGACAACATTCATGAGTTCTATGTTCACTTTACTATCTATAGCATATTTATTTCTTATTTTATATTTTTTCTGCCTTTTGTTCATACTCTTTCGCTGTCATTTGTCGTTCAGCGTGGGACTCCCACGTACAAATGAATAAATAAATATACTGTACTACATCCCTGTACTATTTAGCTACAAAAACCCGAAACCTTTTGAAAGTTTGTGTGTTTTTCTGCGTATGCAGAACGTTGAAAGCTTAAAAGTACAAGGGTACATTAGAAGAGAATAGACCGATTTATTCATCGCTATGAAGCTTAATGTCTGCGCTTCTTGACAACCCTTCTGGTCTTCTTCACTCTTCTCACTCTCTTCATTGCCTTCTTGGAGAACTTCTTCTTCTTCAGAGCCTTCATGCGGAGTCTTCTTGCACGATGTACACGCTTGCGCATACGCATGTGTCGTCGACGATAGCCCTCGGCTGGAAATGGAAAAGTCAGCTTGTTTGATTCGGCTTTAAATTATGTTAAAGATGTTTTTCTTGGGCAAGTGGGTCAAGCGTATAGTAAAGAGAAGACCTACATTCTGCTGGAGCATACGACTCGCTATCGGCTGGCTCGGAGCTTACCTGAAAGTTGAGACATTCACTTGTTGTTAGAATACCATTTATCACTCTGATGTGTACATGCATACAAAGAAGCAGTCTAAGATCTAAGCCTAAGATCATTTCCAGGAAGATCCTTTTCCAGGATTTGTTGAAAGCGAATTTTTCCAGTGATTATTAGGAAAGGCTCGTTAAGGCATTGAGGTTGTAAATAACGAGTCCGGATGCTTCTCTTCTGTTAACAAGAGATTTCCATAGAGTTCTCCATTTCCAAAGAGAAAGGCTTAGTAGGAATGATCCTTGTCGCCATGCACTGACCTCTAGGGAGACAGGAAGGAGGCATTTCCTGCCTATAGCCCTATTTCGTTTTCTTTTTCAAATGGTTCACCATTGAGTGAATAACTACTTGTAACTAACTGCTTGCATAAGTACTGTAAATTTATTTGTTTGAAAGGAATTAACCTACCCCATTCTCTCCATTGGCAGGATAGCATTTTCCTGAAATAATCAGTATTAATGACGCCACCAATGATAAGCATATCTACATACATCTATGATTAAAGGGTATCCTTTCTGATCCACAGGACCAGAACTGTTGGAAAAACTCCTTTTACCGGATAAATATGTATCTCAGGGAAAGCTAGTGAGCGATGCGTATAGCACAGTCGTAAGCAAAGGGTGTGTAGATAAATCTAGTGATCAAGCGAATTACGGCTTCAGATAATATACATATATCGGGTTTTCCAAGAGTAAATAGTGCAAAAACCATGGACATTTTGCTATTGTTGAACGAAGGGTGGGTTGTAGGAAGGATAGAGCAGCTATTTTTCATCAGAAACCTGGTCATGAAAGGAAAATACTTACTGAAAAACACAAAATTCAAAGAAAAATTACTATTACGCTAGTGCGATATCTACGGCAATTGCGAGAGGGCGGTGGTAGATTGTTGTCCCACTTCGTTGAGCAAGTTTCTTACTAGTTTAGGTTCGTGGACATTGTTATGCTCCACTAGGCAATCAAAGCTACAACTTAGGCGAACCGCTGAAGTAAAGCAGTGAACTGGAAAGGATGAGGAACAAGAGGAACACAAGGTAAGCTACTGATACTCACCACCTGCCTCCATCGACAGCACAGTGCTGAAATTGAAGGAATCAAAAAAATGAAACAATATTCCGAAGTAGGATCCACAATTCCTGAGCAATAGAAAACTCACACGATGAGGAAAGATGTAAAGAGTAATACAAGAAGGAAGTTCATTTCCGATGTTGTTGTTGCTCGATTTCAGCTCGGCACTGCTTTTATACAGACAAGCTCATGCAGTTTTTTATGTGACCCGAGAACGCCATTGAAAGCAAATCGTGCGAAGAGGGTGCACTTGAGAACTCTATGAGGTGATTTTCGTGCAGTTTTTAACTTCTCATTCTACAACTTACTGCATGTAAGACGTCAATGAGTCATTAAGTGTGGACGTGCTCGGAAAGCTCTTCAGTGTTTCTCTCAATTGTTTGTTATGGTTCAGGTGCGAAAGTGCTTCACATGGTGCACTATCAGTACTGGAAATTTGAGAAATCGATAAGCTTCCACTGGCAGTAAAAATTACACTTAGTTCTGATTTGTTTGATCCCTCGAGAACAGTCAACGGATCTACAGTATGCGTCGATGGCGTTGGACTTTCCGCGGCTTCGAAAAGCACGCTGCGTGACCGCGTCGCTCACAATCGCTGGAATCGTCGTCGCAGTGACCAATCAGGGTTTTCATGATATTTGTTCATCACATTTGATGTTTTCTAATAGGAAAGCCAACTAACTATCAAGAAAAACCAGTAGTTTGTTGACCCTGAGGGGATTCCTGCTCGAGCGGTGCGGTCGCGCCGCGTGCTTTCCGAGGTCGCGCAAAGGCCATCGCCATCGACGCCCGCTGTAATTACAAAGGCAGCTTGCAAATAAGTTTCCGTTCCTAGTGAATTTTACTATTTGAAAAGGCTGTTATTGTACGAGCTTTCCAGAACAGTCTCATTGCTGCTCGCATCGCTACCTAATACGAAAATTCAGCCCTTGTAGAAGTGCATGCCAAGCGTTGTGAACTTCCGACGAGGCGCCAGCTTACACTCGGCAGTTAAACAAGCAGCAGTTCGTGGCTTTCCATGTTGCCTTTCAGAGCATGTTTCTTTTCCTGATGAATGTGCCCCAGGAGCACAGCCTGAATATCGTAGCATCTCCACCCTCCAGTAGATGTCCTCCATCCTTCAACTGCTGCTCAAGCTTTTTCAAGCATTTCAAAATTGGAAGCCGCACGTAATTTCAGTTACAAATGGTAAAAAGGAAGGAGGTTGTCCTGCTATTGGCTGCCATTCGGTCGCGTCTCAACAGATGTGGACTTTGCGACCTTCATTTTGTTAGAAGTACTATGGATGATCTATGAAACTATTGCAGAGTGGAACTGTATATGTTAATCTTTCGCAGAAGGAAATTCCCATGAGAAATATATCCAAACATCATACGAAGGCCCCATTTGCACTTACACTCGCATACGTAGGAGTGGTTTGGATGGTCTTTTCCGTGCTTTACCCTGGCTGCGTCAGAGTTGCATCTGAGTGAGCTTATCCTTCATCATATAGATGTACGAGCGCAGAACACACGCATTTAGTATCAATTGCCCTGTAAGAAAATTTCTTGAAAATCAGGAAGTCGGAAACGAGATTTTCGGGGTTTTCAATTGTTTCACGACTCCTAGCTCCAGCCATCTCCAAAACCTACAGCACAAAAATGCTTGCGTTCTTCTATAGGTATGTAATCACATCCAGATGTCATACTATGTCCAAAGTAAACAGCATGATTCTGAAGAAAAGTGCGCCATCTCTCTTGCACCAGCATAGTAGTATGAACTGCCTTATTTCCTGATATCTCAACAAGTTTGTCCAGTCAGTATCACATAAGAGGATTGTATCACTTGAGTATTGAATCTGTATGTGGTGGGTTGTGTTCCTCATCTCTGTTATGGTACCCCTCCACAGCAGAGGCTTTGATGCAGACTTTGTAGATGAAGACGATGGTAAGTCTGTGTAGATTTGCTTCATGGCAGCACTCGAACAGCACTTCTGCAGGTCCATTCATTTCAATAGCTACGGAACAGCCGAAAACGTTCCTGGGTCGTCCACAGACTGAATGCGAGCACTACAAATTTGCTTGCAAGAGGGTGAGTCGCTTTAGGCTGCGGGTATACTCCTCAAGGAGTATAGCACCTCGTATGGGCGACTTTATTTTTGATACGTATTGATTGTGGGCGGTCCGATATCGGCGACTGAACGTCCGCAATCGATACGTATTGAAAATTAAGTCGCCACGGCGACGGCGATGCGAGGTGCTATACTTCTTGAGGAGTATACCCGCAGCCTCAGAGATTTCATGCAAGCATGTCGCCATTGATAGACTAATAAAAATCTGCAGCCCTGCATTTTTTGTCGGTTGATGATGACTTTCTCTTTTCCATTTTTTTCAGTTCCTTTGCAGAAATTGCAGAAAAAAAGGAACCGGTTTCTGATTTGAGAAGGAATAGAGAGGAGGTTCTTTTACATGTGTGAAATGATCATTTTCTCTGAAAATTTCAGTTTATGAAATGCTTCTGTGATTGTAATGAACAGCTGATCCCCGCAAGTAATTTGGAAAGTGCTGGTGAAAAATTATCAGATGAGAAACGCGAGGAAGCAAAACATATAATGGTGCATCACAGTTTCGATAGTTTACTACCTATAAGACCAAATACAGCCCTTGTCAAAAAGGTAGACGGGTTACGCGTGCGGATTCATTGCGTCGCGGCTGCAGAATCGTGGCGAGACCTGCTCGACCCTCTCACTCAGAGCATGCTCTCCTCGCATCCCTCGCCCAGGTCCCGCAGCGGTTCTGCAGTCACGGAATTAGCCTATCTTTTCGACAAGGACTGTACATTTCACCAAGTCGCCAATCCGGAATTTTGACGGCCATTTATTTCAGACAAACCCTTGCGTGGGCATGTTTGCTTTCTGCCTTTCGGTGGATTTCTTTACACTTCGATCCGTCCTTAAGCTTCAATCTCCAGACGCTTTCTGATACAGCATGCTTATGATATAATTTGTTTTTGAGTTACCACCACTCTTGTAATTCACGAATGTTTAATCATTAAGTTTCATGAGCTGTTTTCATCGCACTTCTTATGATTTATGAGTTGTGTTAACTAAGAGTTGCGCTGATCGAATAATATTCTTCCTTTAAATGCGTACAGATGAAATAAACATTCTATCAGATTGTCAAATAAGTTTCCGTGGTGTTTTTTTTTTCCTTCAAAATTCGGAATTTTCTAACAATGGAAGGATACTTGGTCAGTGCGGCCATTCACAGGGAGGTGTATATTGCCTTATGCAGCTATCGACGCTGATTTCGAATCCGTTTTCAAAATCGGCCAAACTGCTCTCAGTGATGAGTTATGCCCATTTTTCGGTATTGAGAATATCGCAGTTGTATTTTTTTCCATTTAATGGTCTCATTTTGACAAACTCCAACGTTTGGCCAGTGTATATTATAGTTCGAAAGATTTCGAATCTGCGAGTGCTCGTCTGGAAGAAGAGAGGCTCATTTTTGCGCTATGAGGCTTCTTCATACACTGATCTCAGGGCTTGCAGATGGGTAGCAAAAATGGACATAACTCATAAAAGAGAGCAGTTTAGCCGATTTTGAAAACGGATTCGAAATCCGCGTCGAAAGCTGCATAGGGCAATATAGACCTCTCTATGAATGGCCACACTTACCAAGTATCCTTCCCTCGTAAGAGAGGAGTGTCGAATTTCGGTGAGGACAGTGAAAATGGTGAAGGAATGACCGAAGTACCTTGCCCACTGCACGTGTGTAAGCTCCACACCTGCAAATAAGCTCCGACCATTCTATGGGTTACTTTGAGGAAAACATGAGCCAACCTGGGTCCGTATCCAATATATAATACTTTATCCAGTCAGATAAACACGCTCTAGCGGATATGTTACAGTAGTTTCGAGAATCTGATCTGCTATCCAATAAAAACATATCCTTGGACATGCAAATCCATTCGTTTCACTACAGGTTATCTTTATCCGGTCGATTTCCATATGATAACGATCCATGATCTACTCCTTCTTCATTTTGTGTTGACTCTCACCGAGACACCGCACTTGCGCCAAGAAATGAAAGTGTGGATGGATGAGTT
>JARK01001367.1:120044-131918 GCA_000688135.1 Ancylostoma ceylanicum | reverse complement strand
CCCCCATGGTCAAATGTATCGGATACGGCTCCTGGAGTGGCTGCGTAGGCTGTTATGCTCTCCGCATATGAGGCAAAATTTTCAAGTGCTTTCGACAGTGGTGAAAAAATATGGATCAGTTGCCGATAATGTGTCTTTTTACAGGCTATATCTGAAGCCGGTTGCTTCTTACATTTCGACGTACTCAATGACATCGATGGCCACCCCCCCCCCACAGTTCATTGGCTCCGTCAGCATTTATCAGTCCCAGTCGAGCCCAGAGAACTTGTCCACTCCTCCCCAGCGGTGCTCGAAACTTTGGATGCTGCAAATGCGACGCGCACATTAATCGGCCAATTACAGCGCAGCAGCGTACCTACTGTCACGCAGCCTAAACGCTTGGCGAGTCTCCAAATATGGTAGGAATGCAAAAACCAATGGAGAAAGACTCGAAGGCTTATTTTAGGGGTAGTTGTAAGTACGTGCCCAACAGTTTGAATTTCTTATTTTTCTCACAACCCCTTGTGCAATTGTGCATTTACCTAAAGTCAGTCATTAATAGGATTCATTCTTTGTGGATTTTCATGTCCATGCAGTGTTTCAATATTTTTAGAAGCTTTATTGAATAAAAACACAGAAAAGAAAGTATCTGTTGATTTTTTAGCGGAAAAATCCTAGTGCTTCTTCTTCACCACCCTTCTTCTCTTATTCTTGTGTTTCTTGACGAGCTTGTTCTTCCAAGCCTTCAAGCGTAGCTTGTTCATTCGTCTGCGATAGGCCGCAACTGCAATTATAGGAGGATCATACACGCAAAATACTGATATCCTTAGCATTTGCAAGGCTTTTCTATGTTCTTCCTTTTTTAGGAAATCTTTTGGTGTTTTGCCTCTTGAGCTCGCATTTAAAATGAATTCCTGGAAATTTTCCAGAGACAATGACAATTTTCCGTAGGCTGTGGAATATTACCTTTTGCTGGGTTGTTCGATGTAGCTGCTGATGGCAGAGGAACGGGGCTCAGCTGAAAATAGACATTTTTTCATTCTGGCATGGAATACACGTCACATTTTAGAATAATAAAGTAACCGGAAGAATTAAATATTAGGAGTGCTCAAGAGATTCTATGAATACATTTTCCCATGAGAAAAATTGTTTTTTTTTTTTTGCTCGGCTTAGAACCAGTATTTAGAGGGTTTTCTTTGCAAATTACATAAATGCTGACCCAATCCAAGGACCGCACGTATCATTGATATTACCCAGTGTAAGCATGTTAACAACTCCACACTTACCCGTCCTTAACAAGAGCGTCAACACTTTTACCCTGGGTAATCTCAAATATGCATCCAGGCCTAGGAACGATGCGGCATGCAACAAAGAGGTTGAATTACCCAGTGATTCTACCCAGTGAGGAGAAGTACCAGCACCAACCTCTATGCATCTGGCTAGATTAAGGATCACCTGCATTGTTGAGATTACCCAGGGTAACATGTTAACACCAGAAAAAGTTACCCAACCGCAACTCAACGTCTGCGCATTTATCTTCGGTAATCTCAATGATGCATCTAGGCCTAGAACTACGGCACATTTCAGGAAATTCGTTAACACAAAGAGAGATATCCTGTGACCTCTAAGCTGGTAATTTACATCCCAGTACTTTCTAACCACCACCGCCTACTCCCCATCCCCTCACCACTCCCCCCCCCCTGTCCCCAAATGAATTCTATTTCAAATACATTGTTCCTACAAAGCCAAATATCATAACATCATAGGACCATTGGCTCACCTGAGGTATTCCATTGATACTCGATGGTGGGAGGCATTTTCCTGAAATGATAGGAGTTGCTACTACTAAACCACCAACTTAGTACACTACTACACTCCTACACTACTACAGTACTAAATTACTACATTACTACGTGTAGCTACAGCGTAAGAAGGTAGAGATTCTATTCTTTTCACAAAGGCTGGAAAAATGGCTTCTTCCAATATTGAATATCCATGGAACAGAGTAGATCAAGTTATAAACACACAGCTAACTCTGAGGAACTAATGAGTAGGTTATCATAGTAGCTCAAGCCTTAGGATGCTCATTCGTTAGAAAAATATGCACTGTCGTTAGGTATTTGGACAGGATATGTAGTTCTGACTTTTTCTTCATAGCCTAAGTAAAATGAGCTACGGAGGAGTTCAAGAGTTCAAGAGAGGAAACATTCATTAACACATTCTCGACATTGTATTCAAACGGATGACGTATGGTGCAACGCGTGGGACCGCGTGCTCAACCGGTTGAGCACAAATGCGTGTTTAAGTGGCCGCTCGTGTCCCACGCGGCCCACCATGCCTAGTGTGTAAGGTCGCGAATGTGTCAAACGCTTGGAACGAATTCCAAGAACGATGTAGATTTTTAAGATTTTTTCCATCCATGCTAAACTGGTTTTTAGAAGGAGTTATTTGCTGCCTCCTCATTTCGGTCATGCTTTCAAGAAGTGTCGGAAAAGCAGGGTTTTTTTTCACAAATCTTATGCAACGGTAAATTCCTCTTCGTGAGGATATGACACTTTTCCCACTGAATTCTCGCCGAGAGTAATTTCTAAGTAATGCTTACCCTTTGGTCCAGCCGACAGCACAGTCCTGAAATTATTTGAAGATTGTTTACGCTGTATCTATGAGCGTTGAAAGAATGCACTTGAGGCTCAAAATAAGACTCACACAATGAGAAAGGAGGCAAGTGTTACTGTGAGAAGTGAGTTCATCTCTGCTGCTTGTTGCATATGAGCAGCAGCGATGACCTTTTATATACAAACTTGCATGGTTTTTGTTCGACTGGAGGAACACGTATGAAAGAAAAGCGCTGAAAGAGCGCCGTCCTTGAGCAATTTGCGTACTCCTTATTCGAACCCGTGATTTCTGTTGACAGAGCATCTCGTACAAGGACATTGCGGTGGTTGAACACCGCTCATCAACTGCGAAGCATCATGCAAGAATACGTCTGCACGTGTCTGAAACGGTAAAAACGCTAGACGGCGAGCCAGAAAAACAATGCATGTGAACGATAGAGTTCGCTGACCTCATAACAAAACACTGAGGTAGCACCACATGAAGAACGTCAAGGGTTTGTTTGTGAAGTTTGTGAAGCATTGGTACTACTATTGTGTTAAATTTGCTCAATCACAGTAGGAAATATTATGCTGTGAATTACACAGTTTCTTCTTTGTTTTCTGACTTTTTCGTGATATGCCAGCTCTCCAAAAGATGCTCATAGGTAAAAAAATGATAAGTTGAAAAACAACAAAGGAATAAACAGACTCTAAGGATTAATCCCTAGAAAGTGGTTCACTCATATTGATGATTACTCATTCATCCATTACTCATTCATTCATCTATTCATTCATTCATTCATTCATTCATTCATTCATTCATTCATTCATTCATTCATTCATTCATTCATTCATTCATTCATTCATTCATTCATTCATTCATTCATTCATTCATTCATTCATTCATTCATTCACGCATTCATTCATTCACATTCATTCATTCATTCATTCATTCATTCATTCATTCATTCATTCATTCATTCATTCATTCATTCATTCATTCGTCTCATTCATTCATTCATTCATTCATTCATTCATTCATTCATTCATTCATTCATTCATTCATCCGTTCATTATTCATTCATTCATTCATTCATTCATTCATTCATTCATTCATTCATTCATTCATTCATTCATTCATTCATTCCAATTCATTCATTCATTCATTCATTCATTCATTCATTCATTCATTCATTCATTCATTCATTCATTCATTCATCCTCATTCATTCATTCATTCATTCATTCATTCATTCATTCATTCATTCATTCATTCATTCATTCATTCATTCTTTCTTTCTTTCTTTTACTCATTATTTCATTTGTTCGACCACATAGCGCCATCTATCTGAAAGAGAGCAGATCTTTCCGGCGAAGAACTCAGGAAATTTTGAGCTCAAGAAGTCGTCGACTCCTCTCTTGCCCTCGGTCCTGTCTGTTGACCCACTTCGTCCAGTTGGGTACAAAACAAGTCAGAACACACCAAGGATCCGGTGGGGACCAGCCCCTAGCAGACCGGACCAATAATGTCCCACCAAGAAGAAGGCAGCTCTTTCTCGTCATGGTTCTCGCGCTTCGGCTGTGGTTTTGGTAGGTCCTCGAAATCGATCCAGTGATTGCGACATACAGTATTGTTACAAGTGCAGTACTTCTCATCTATGGTGGCTACTGAATCGATCCAACCAAATGCACGACGGCGGCTGAGGAGAAGAACAGACGTCAACGCGCCTTTTGTCGCATTTGCTCAAGATGTGAGGAAAAACTCGAGGCAGCTTCGGAACCTTGTCAAAAGTCCGCAGGTTGTCGTGAACGGTCGACTCTGGGTTTGTGGGAGGCCCGCAATGCCGCGCGCAGAAAGAGCCAGACATGACTGGTCTTCTAACACAAAGGGCTTCATCAAATGATTATTCTTCATTTTGAACTTGTGGTTCCAAACAGAGCACGTCGCTCGGAACGAGGCTTAGTCTCCCATAGAAGCCAGAAGGAAACGGTAGGATTCGTCCACTGTACCGTAGACTCACTCGGTAGACATTCTTCTTTAGATTCACTGATGGTAAATGAGCGCACAGCGCTGCTCCTCTGCGTACAGCTTCTTTTGTAGTAAAGGAGCGGAGAAACCTCAACCACGCACTACACTGCCATATAAATTCCCCTTGATCAATATTCGCAAGTCACCCGAGATATAACATTGAAAACTTACCATACCAATTTGTCTAATCATTGTATTTTCCAGACAACCTAATCATTACCATAGAAACTGAAAGTGCTGTCTAGAATGTGTTGCCAATAAACATAATATTATATTGGATTGGTCAAAAAATTCTTGTCCGAAGTTTTCCCCGGAACCACCGGTGCATCAACATCCTTCGTCACCCCTTTGCAGCCGATCAAATCATCTCCAGCAATGATGGCCGTGTCTCGTGGTGATACTGAAGAGATCTCCTCATGAATGATTACCAAAAGTTTTTCTTTACACGATTCGAGTAGCCAGTCTGCGGGGCATATGCCGAAATGGAGTGGATGCGTCGGTCCAAAGTCACGATGATGATTTTCATTGAGCAGTCTTCAAAACGCTGTACGCCTGCTACTAGATTTTGGAAACATTTAGAAGTATCACTGGGTACAAGAGTTGCCATCTAATCTCCTCCATCATTCTAAAGATCTAAACAATTAGCATTTCAACTCCTAACTGCTATTTTATTATACTTGTGATGTAGTCGATTAAGCAAACTTTTTTGCAACGCATGTGGCCTTCTGCGCGTCTCTCGCTGTTGCTCAATGCTCGTTCAAATACAGAATAATTATGCGAGACTGTTGCGTACGGCTCAGGAAAATCTGGCCCGTTACCGGCGTTTATTTACACAAGATATACAGCAGCGACTTTGACTACATCTACTCCTCTGAATCCTAATTCATATAAAGCGCATATATGTAGTTCATAATTGGCTTCAGGAGGCTTATATGTAATTTGTAAACCAATCCTACATCACCCAAATGTTCATTTATCCCTCTGTTCCCCTCTTATTAGTATCCTTGAATGGTTTATTTTTACTTCTGTAACGAAAGCAACTGAGCAGAAACATGCTTATTAAATTCATTTTCGCCGCTCTATCAGATAAAAAAAGTTTGCTAAAAGAAACCTGCTTTGAACATTGTGGGCTGCAATACACCTTATTTGTCACTGCTACTTTCCGAAAAGCGCTATTCCATTTACTTCTGTGAAAATACACTTTGTACCCGGTGCGACGACGGATTAGATGGAACGCGCCTTCATGACATTGCGGAGCTGCGTTCGGACCTTGTACAATCTCTCTTACATCTTTCAGTTTTGTTCTCTGATATTGGTATAAAACTGATCAACGCTTATGTATATAACATACTCGTCCTTCTTTGTCCTCTACTATGTAGGCCGATCCATGAATATCGGGCACTACTTTTTTTCTGAAAAGTTTGGCAAATTTTCAAAAGTTTCTGCCGGTGTTGTGCTATCAGCGCGAGTTCATACAGCCAATCTCTACAATTTTCTGTGATAAGTGAGCGCCAAGCTGTATGTAACAACGAAGTCATTTGCCAGCTTTCGGATTACTGGCCATTATTCTGTTCCTGGCTTCGTGAATGCATAAACAAACGAGACCGGGTTACAAACCAAGTCTAAAATCCTACTTCTCTGACATTATGTAGGCTACAGAGCAGCCAATCACACAAACCATCGTTGCACAGTGTGCGATCTAGCAGCCCAAAATTATTTACTGGAGAAGCAATGGATAATTTCTCTTACTTTTCGATATTTATGCTATTCCTAGTCTGCTGCCTCTACGCACTGGACATGATCAACGGAAGCCGAAGTTTAGTGCAGTTCTTATTACTTCGGAAGTGGAGTTTCAGAGTATTGAACTCGTACCCTACCAAAAATTTTTTCCGCAGTAGCTGTGGCACGTGAATTCGAGTCCATATGCGCGTCTACAAACAAATGAGCATGCATAAGATTTTTTTAGAATTTTGGTTGCGAGCTTGCATACATTTGCACAGAAAAGTCTGACGTTAGCCCACGTACTAAATATTAAATATCTGTGAGGTTTCGCGTTTCAAATGCCATAATTCTATAACTGTTGCTCACATAAATACCTTGGTCAGTCTCATAATAATGGCTCACATAGAAATTTTATAAATCCTCAGGTTTAGGGTTTGGCAGCTATGGGCTTGTTAAACGTGGTCGCCTGGCAGGAAGAATAACATATGGAGACCGTAATGGCAATGATATCCTTTTTTAAGCAGGACTTCTTGCACTAAATCTTGTTTTCTATTTAATTTTCCGCTGAGTGGTCTCTACGCCCTGATTTCCATACTCTTGGGTTCGAATTATGACCATGATGTGGCGTTTCGATTTTCCTCAATCACTCTCACAATGGGCGTTGTTTCTGGAATTCTAACACTTCTGAAAAGCTCACAAAGTGAACACTGTGGGCCGGAATGGTCTTGTGCACCAATACCTACAATGGTGTTCTAAAATAGAGGTCTCTGCGATGTTGTATATTCATGTCCTTAAAACATGTCTAAAAGATCTGTCCTAGAGAACAGCGGTTTTGCTATATATAAGAGTGTTTCTGTAAATAGGTTCCATGTTTTCTTCTCGTAAAACTTGGTCAATGACGACGAATATTTCTGATATTTGTTGCTTTGCCGCACTCGCTGACTATTACCGGTCTGTTTTCGTCTGAGCGGAATAACATCACTGCTGACATCGTGGAGCACTTGGTGAGCCTTATACCTTTGGCTTGGAATCTCGCAGTGATGTGATCAATACGAATTTAACGCACTGGGAGAGGAGGTGTTTGGTGGAATAGCTCGTGAATTAAGAATACCTTAAGCCACTTTCAGGCCTCTGAAAACGACGTGAAGTCGAAACAACGGCCAAAATAAAGTGCTTCATTAACAACCTGTGTGGCACAGCATCAAATATCATAACTGTTTCTGTAAAGATTCGGAAGTGGTCGCAAAACTAACACACATGATATCATGTAGCAAGTTTAATGTTAGCCATCCCATATACTTTTCCGGCAAAGATACTTGGATTTCTTAATATTTAACGGAAAACACAGAGAGGTCATGTACTAAAATACCAACTTTTCAACCAAATTTAGCTCCCTCTCTATGCCTCTAAATGTGGTTAGTAGGAAATATGAAAGCTCGTCCCTCGCTCTATCTAAAGAATTCCAAGTGCGAAATTCAGAAGGCACCATAGACGTCAGAGACAACTCATGAATTCAACAGCTTGTTTTATGTATGCGCGGACTATCCTGTGAAGGTCGACAGTTTCCAGCTTCTTAGGTGTTACTTTCTCTTTTGCCTATGAATATCTATAGGCCTTTTGATGAACTGAACACCAAGCAATATTCCTAAAAAAAAAGGAGGAAGCACCAATTTTCATGTGAAGAATATGAGGAGCAAAAAGTTGCCGAATACTTTTTACCATGCCTAGTAGTTCACTTTCTGCAACAAATCCATGCGGCTTATCGTATGAAATTCATTTATTACCAGTTTTTTCCTTGTTCACTTTCTTATCATAGCTTCGAGCACTTTGTTAGGAAGAAAAATTAGAGAAAACTGTTTTATCACACATGTACAAACATACAAAAAGGACAATGTCATGTTCATGGATGATGTCGCTTATATTTCCTCTGCGGGTTGACGTAGGCTCCGCCGGCTCCACCAGTTGATACAGCGACGTCATTGGCGGGACCACCCTGGGGTCCACCAGCGTAAGAACCACCTGGAGCAGGTCCTCCTGGGGCAGGTCCGCCCGGAGCTGGGCCAGGTCCTGCGTAGGAACCACCTGGAGCAGGTCCACCTGGGGCGGGGCCAGCTCCTGCGTATGAGCCTCCTGGTGCAGGTCCTCCGGCTCCAGGACCTCCAAAGCTTCCGGCGTCGTTAGCTGGTCCAGGTCCACCAAATCCACCTGGGGCGGGTCCAGCTCCTGCATATGAACCACCAGGAGCAGGGCCACCTGGTGCGGGACCAGCTCCTGCGTATGAGCCGCCTGGTGCAGGTCCTCCGGCACCGGGTCCTCCGAAGCTTCCGGCGTCGTTGGCTGGTCCAGGTCCTCCAAATCCACCTGGGGCGGGTCCAGCTGCGTAAGAGCCTCCTGGAGCTGGTCCGCCAGGTGCGGGGCCTCCATATCCTCCGGGGGCAGGTCCAGCTCCTGCGTATGAGCCACCTGGGGCAGGTCCTCCTGGGGCGGGTCCGGCTCCTGCATATGAACCACCTGGTGCAGGTCCTCCGGCACCGGGTCCTCCAAAGCTTCCGGCATCGTTGGCTGGTCCAGGTCCTCCAAATCCACCCGGTGCGGGTCCAGCTGCGTAAGAGCCTCCTGGGGCGGGTCCGCCAGGTGCGGGGCCTCCGAACCTACCAGCGTCATTGGCTGGTCCAGGTCCTCCATATCCTCCTGGGGCGGGTCCAGCGCCTGCATATGAGCCACCTGGGGCGGGTCCTCCTGGAGCGGGTCCGGCTCCTGCGTATGAACCACCTGGTGCGGGTCCTCCTGGGGCGGGTCCTCCATAGCCTGGTGCTGGGCCGTCGTTAGCTGGTCCAGGTCCTCCATATCCTCCTGGGGCGGGGCCAGCTCCTGCATATGAGCCACCTGGGGCAGGTCCTCCCGGGGCGGGTCCAGCTCCTGCATACGAACCACCTGGGGCAGGTCCTCCAACTGGTGGAGAATTGAAGCTGGGTCCGGCAGCGTATCCTCCTCCGGCGGGTCCACCATATCCTCCTGATGCGGGCGCCGATTGTGGTCCTCCGTATCCACCACCACCGCCAGGTGCAGCGTAGCTTCCTCCAGAAGGTCCTCCATAACCACCGCCTCCTGCAGGTCCACCGTAGCCTCCTCCAGGAGCTCCAGCGTAGCTACCTCCAGAGGGACCGCCATAAGATCCGATGGGTGAAGAACTTAGAGGAGGAGAGTATGAGGGTGCCGGTGGTGCATATCCACCACCACCGCCAGGGGCGACTGCGTATCCTCCAGATGGAGGAGCTGCCTGTGGAGCAACTGCGTATCCTGAAGAGGCTGGTGCTGAGTAGGCTGGTGCCGCCGCAGCTGGGGCTGCTCCGCAAGCTGGTGCTCCTCCGCATCCGCATCCTCCTCCACATCCGCCACCTCCACCGCCGCCTCCTAGACCTAGGAGGTTGAAGAGGAAGGCTTCCGAAGTGCCAACGAGCGCGACGAGCACGAGAAGGCGCATGCTGAAAAGATAATCTTGAAATGGAGTCCGTTATCCCTAAAATGACAAACATATGCGACGGATCAATAGGGGCAGCATGGGAGTGATTTATTACCCTAAGATTTCTATACTTTTTCTGGTTCCCGATGTTTTTTCCTCAAAAATCATGCGAAAACGGTGAAAATACTCCTTTTTCGTTGATTAGGAATTATTCGAGAGAACTTCCGTGATTGGCTGGAGATTCAGCGCTCCTTCCAAGACCGAGAAATTACCGAAAATATAGTGTAAGAGCTGGAGGAAATATCCAAACATCCACTAATAGTAAGATGAAGAAGCCATTTCCACAATTTTTTAGTGGCCAGGGTAGCATGCATCATTGAGATTATCCAAGGTAAGCGGGTTACCACCACACGAACATCGTTCACCCACCGTTAACTTGGGCGTCAGTGCGCTTACCCTGGGTAATCTGAGCGATGTATCCAGGCCTAGATAAGATTTTCTGCAGAAATATATGAGAGTAAAACAAAAGTGACTGTTCCCGTGCTGGTTTGATCAGATCTATGACCTATGGAGAGAATATGTGCTAGTTATCTTAAGCAGACACGTGGACAGGTGCTTGTCCAGCTGGACTGTTTGGTATGTAATTGGGCGCACTTTTTCATGGATAACAATTCTGGAGAAAAGTCTGGAAGCGAAAGGTAGGCCAGGAAATCTATGCACTATGAGGGTACTTTCGCTCTTCTATGGACCTACGCTAAGCCTAACCGAATAATGCCTCAGATATATTTCCGAACCCGGTCTAAAAAGTTCGAATATTCGATTTCGAATAAACTGAAATTTCCGACTTCCGGAGAAGAAGGAGGAGTACAAAGAGGTCAAAGGCCTCCTGTTTTTTAAAGATTCGAACTTATTGCATCGCTCTTTGAATTAATAATTGAATGAATTAAGCTATTTGACTCTTATTTAGTACCATTATGCTGTCCCAAAAATAATGGCCACTTTTGTGCTGCACATTCCAACTTCCGTAACTCAACTCATAATCCAGATATTTTCTCGATTCAAAAACTATTATAATCAGCATTTTTAGTAGATTTTTGCAGTATTACCGAATCTATTGAAAGAGGAAAGCTGAAAGCACTAGATTCAACGAAGTGCGATGGGTCAGTTTTCAGTACACGTTGATTGACGTGCATTTTCAAAATCAAAAGCGTTTTGGCTGGCTTTGAATGATAGATGACGCAATTTTTGAGCCGTGGAGTGTTTAGAAGTAGAAGTCTATCAAGCTTCCATATTAGTGAAGTTATAAACTACCAAACCTTCACTACAATGCTGCGGTCAGTATTTTTGGGACAACTTAATAAATATACCATCCATTAGCAAAAGATTCGCTGTAACCTCCAAAAAGTTGATGAAAATGGTTTTTTTTTTGTTGTTTTTTTTTAGAAATATGACACTCTGGCAAAACGTGGACATTTCATGCTATCGAGGAATCTTCAGTGAGTTTCTCGGAAAAATTTCTTTAGCAAGTATGGATGGAGATTATAAGCGAAAAATTCGAGATCTGCCACGCAAGACGATCAGCTGTCCCTATGTCTCTCTTTAATATGTGTGACCATAGCAGAAGAATGATGAGAAACAATGAGGAAGCGCGAGCGGCTTTGCTTTGCTTGCGCTGCCAACGGAAGCTGCGCAATACGATGAAATGTTGCGATTAGCGGGTAACAAGCGGGAGCTTTTATACGCTTGCGGCGCGCCAGCGATGGCGAGTTTTCGCCCGCGGTTACGCCATATTTCGGTCCCGCAGGCGAGTTTCGCATAGTAGAGCGGGCGTCTCGATGAAAAGCGCACTTGCGTAACTTCGAGAGAGCGTGAGAGAAAAAACAACAACAACAACCTCAGGCGCTATTTAGTCTGTTACACCACAGGCTAATGCGCCACGAACATGCGCTATCTTAGAAGCTTTTGAAGAAAAAATAGCTGTTTTTAGCGCCTGTAAGAAAACCTCAATGGGTCTGGATTGCAAGAGCATTCTCAATTATCTTCTTGTGTTTGACCTTAAGGACAGAGCTTTTTCTGAGGAGGGGGGGG
>JARK01001367.1:107287-119910 GCA_000688135.1 Ancylostoma ceylanicum | reverse complement strand
GGGGGGGGGGGGGGGGAGTCGAAGCTGGTTGCAGCTTCATGTGAAGCTTTAGGATGGTATCTCTTCAGTCTCAGTACCCAGAACTCTTCAGCACGGAGATTGGATGAACAACTGGAGACCGAGAATAGACTATAATCCGTAAAGACTGTTTTTATGCTAGTTCAGACTTTTTTCGACTTTTAGACTTTTTTCGAGTTAGCAATAAGAAATCGGCTTCATTGGTATGTCTAGTTGTGAACCCCCGACCCTCACCCAAGTAATCATTTCCATGAGTGGGTACCACCATGTGGTGAACCTACGGAGTAATATCGGCTCTGTGGCACGTTTTGAATCACTAAAAAAATTTCCGGAAGAACCGCAGCGGCTACTCAGACCGCAGGTCACCTGTCGGTTCTTCCGGTTTTCTGCTGCGGTCCTTCCGAAAATTTGTCTGAGAGCGTAGTTTCTAGGCTCTTATCGTGACAAACCGCTTTCGTTTGTGGAATTTCAAGAATTGCATTGCTTTTCTTCTCACAAAGGGTCGACGATGCCAGTACTTGGGAACAAGAATGGGGAAACCAGGTGATACTGGTTGATAGTAAGGAGGATGTATGACGGAGGAGCTGGCCTCCGAAATGTCAAGTTGGATTGGTGCATAGCACCTTAGCGTGACATTCCTCGCAATGCGGAGCTGGGGCTCATGGAAAGTTAACCAGGGGACTGCGTGACTGCTTAACCGATAGATTACGTTATCTAAGCAGACTCAGGATGATGTTAACCTAGGAGAGACACGATTTCTCTCTCTCTCTCTCTCTCTCTCTCTCTCTCTCTCTTTCTCATTGCAAATCAACACATCGAAACAATAATCCGTATATCACGTTGTTCTCATATTTCGATCTCTTTGAATGTTTTTTTTTGAGGTTTGGGAAAGGTTCCTTTTGGGTTTCCCTTTAGTCTTTAGGAAATTTAAATTTAGGTTCTTTTTTTAAGTTCAGGCTTAGTGTATCGACCTCTCCAGGTGTTTTCTGAGTGTATATGCTAGTTCATAACCTGTTTTTCGAAGCATTCAAGCTTTATTCACACGCTTAGTGAACCCGGAAATTAATAACACCTGCAGCGACACCGGTTTCCTCCCGAGAAGGAAAAGCCCTCGAGTCATGTAGCGCTGCAAAACCCACAGCTTCTTCTCTGGGCTTTGTCTCGTCGAGAGCGATGAGTGTTCAACTAGATGGCACGCTAACCCCAATTCCAGCAGCTAACAATGACTAAGTGGCTTTTTCACGGCTTTTCCTTGACCTTGCGAGGCTGTGTAACGGAGCTACATTCCTTCTGTTGCTAGTTATTGAAGTGGTGTATAAGCCAGGCTTGTTCCATGCAATTCTGCTATATTCATACAAGACGACCATGTAGCAGATTCTACGTAGTATTACAATAAGATTTGCTATTTTGCGGTAGGTATATCCCTCTATTTTCATCTGTTCATTCATCTGATCCTGCATTTTTCACTCATTGGATCATTTCTGTTGCGTATTTGAAAGGAACACTGTCACGAATGGTAAGCAAAAGTTACTACTAGAGAAAGGCTAAACAAAAGAGTTCCAACTCATAGAAGGTAGAAGACAAAAGGCACGATTACTCTAAAGGATAAAAGTATACTCTGTTCCATAAACGACGATCCAATGTTTCCGCCCAGTGTCTGCCTATCTCGAACGCCTATTCTTATGCCGCACACTTTCGTGCACTCTTTTCTTCTCCAATGTCTCTACCACTATCGTCTTTAGTGAAAAGGACCATAATGTGCGTGGTCCGTGAGCATTTACAGACAGTTTTCCTCACGAACGATTCCTTCAAACATGACTAAACAGTGTTTTTAGAAGGCTAAATATTCAAAGGACACAATCCCAAATCCTTTCAAGGGCAGTTATATGCTATGTCTGAAGCCTGAGGGAAAATATTTTAGCCTGATAACTACGTAACTCAGGAGAAGCCTGTATGGCTTCAGTTGAATTTACTACGTATATCTGGTCATAAATATGTCATTGTTCTTTCAGTATACTTCACTTTCTTTTCTTCTTTTTTCCCGTTTCATCGCAATCTTCGTGTTCTTTGGGAAGCGATACACCTCGCGACTTATTGCATCAATAATGATGCCCAAATTGATAATCATTGATGGGATTGATTAAATAAATTTTTTAAATCTTCAGTGCGCTCGCCCGTGAATCTGAGATTACGTGAGGGTTCAATAATGGTCGCAAACATCCTCATTTGTGGAGCATTTCCCATATGTGGTCCCGACGAGGAATCAAAAAAATGAGAACGGAGGTACGTATGGCCATCAAGTGGTGGGATTCACGAAGTTATACATATATGAGCGAGCAACACCAGAGTACCAAGCATACTTCGACACTGACACCTCTCAGTCACCCATTCTGGTATTCCGGTGAGGTTATGCCCCCCCCCCTCTCGAGCATTGTGGAAAAGACTGTCCCCGGCAAAAAATCGAACCCGGATCTCTCATGTGACATGGTTCCTCACAAGAGCTTTGATTCATAAAACGCTAACCATGCAAACCAACTATGGCCAGCGTGATTGGTTATCCTATAGATTACGTAACGTTGAGAGACGCAGCAAGCAAAAGTTGGTTGGCTAACCTGGGTTCGCTTGATTTTGCCTTTATGAATCCTAGCCCACTATACTACGAAAGATCCAGGCGCTGCCCATGCTAAAGAGCCTATCAGGTGGAACCATGACCAAATTTGATCTGTATGAAGCTTTCCGAGAAGAGAGCGAACCTCACACCAGGATTATCCGGAAATTTCGAGCTTCTGACTAGTGTTTCCGTTCGATGTCCCTTGGTGTCTCAAGTGTCTGTCATTCTGCCACTTCTTTTGGTACATAAATACACTGCCTGCCTCAAAATTCCACGCTCCTGTCGCGCAGACGTCACCGTTTATTGCGCAGGTTTTCAACGATTTTGCCTTGGATGAGTCAATGTCACAACGGGCAGGGGATGGAGGGGAATGGGGAGAAAAAACCACGAAAACATCTGACACTCAGCAAAGCGATTAGTGGCTAAATGCTTTTCGTATAGTGTGGTGTGCTGAAATTACATACAATTTCGTGCGCGACCAATCGCACTCAGATTTTTGTCATTCATGGCCAATAAATAGAACTAATTTGAACTGAAACACACTTGTGTGCGAAACATCGCCGTCACAACTCATAGATTTAGGGACTGAGCATTACTTAGGGCTAAAAACTGGTAATAAAATGCTTTTACCATCACTTTTGTTCCAATTTACTGCCTGCAAATGCTACTTCCTCATAGACGTGATGCGTATGAAAACCTGTGGGCCATCCCTCTTGCAGTGAAGGCTACTCCATGCTCTTACTAGTTTTCCAGCTCTAATATTTGTTCAAAAATCTGGATTATCTCAGGGCAGTCACGGATAGACAGACAGACAGACAGACAGATAGACAGACAGACAGACAGACAGACAGACAGACAGACAGACACCATCGAGCAGGCAATACATACTCGTCGAAAACGTGCTGCAGCAGCGCCCGCTTCAGAATCCTGGACCAGTACCAGATTACGCTGCAAGTGTGCATACTTCGTGTGGAGTGTGGCACCTTCTGCCGCCGCCACTCATAAAACATCGATTTTGATACGTATCGATTGGCGGTGAGCCGAGCCACCAGTAATCGCAGCGAAGGCAGCGATGTTCAATCTAAAATAGACAAGTAATGTTTCAAATGCAGCTATAGTTGAAAATTTGTGCATACTGTCTGTTTTTCTCTGCATCTTCCGCAATTCCCGCGTACTATCACGCGCTGTCTCTCATTCTGGCGTCATTACAAGTATCTTTCCCTATGGTACAGACTATATCAGCAGCCTTAGATCTAAAGAAACCTTCGGGCCGAGCTCATCAATTTATTTATGGATTTAGCACCCCTAATAGAGAACAACAAAACAAGAATGGAAAGCTGAGGCAAACGTTCTGTTTCTACGATATGAATTCCATGATTTTTTCTTAAACCGTGGTTCAATTCATGAGTTGGGGAGAGGTCGCTCTGATTCGAAGGATGATGTAGAAAATTATCATATTGTATAATAATTCTTCCTTCCTTTTGTTTGGTTCCATGCCGTCGAAGCGGAATAGTTATGAGATTTCTATCCCCTATTCAGAACTATTTGCCACCTCACTCGTGATTATCCAGGGATGATCACACTATTTAATACCTCCTATGCACCACCTGTAAGACTGGAAGTAAAGTTTCCTCAATGGCTTCCTCCTTCCCCTACAAAAAGCTCTATCATGTAAGATATGTAGTTGAAGGAGAGTCAGAGTAAAAAATAAGCTGGTAAGCCTGATGAGAAAGAAGTAGCACGTATTCCTACCGTTTACGGTACACATGGCAAATTTCTTACATGGATTCAATTTTTGTTGTTTTTGAGAGTATATTTCTTCGGTTATGCTGTGTTTCCTTAGATATGCATCCGACCACGGCGATTTCATAGAGCGATACTGTCGGATAATATTAGATTTGATGCCCGCGCGATCGTCCTGGCATGTTTCCTGATTTGCGCCGGCCGCTTATGACGTTTTCCCTTTTGAAAGGATTTCCAGGGCGTATATAGCCGCCTGATGGATGGAAATGGCTTCCCCGGCAGAGAGGGAGGGAGGGAGAGAGAGAGGGAGAGAGAGGCAGACAGATAGATAGATAGACAGACAGACAGACAGACAGACAGACAGACAGACAGACAGACAGACATAGGGAGAGAGAGGGAACTTGAGTAGTTTTGCATGATATTACGGACCATTTCACCGAGAAATTGGTTGTAGAGAAGATAGAGAAAAAATAAACACAACAGGAAACTAGAAGGTATTTAGTTGAAGACGGCAACGACTAAGGAGTAGGTGGTGCGGCGCGTGCGAATGGGTCTATTCAGCTAGAGTCTCTCAGATTCAAATTTTTCAGAAAAAAAAATCATTTCTCAAAAAAAAATTCAGACTTCCACAGGGGATAACTACCTGAATGAAAGAATAAATGATTATTTTTCTTTCTTACCTATTTAGTTTCCAGATTTTTAGCAGGTCATTCCATAAAAATGCGGGTTCCTTCATTACGAGTTTCCAGAAAGAAAGAACCAAAAATTATTTTGTGCCAGAAAGGTGTGCCGGCAAGCTCTCTGATTGGCCGACCCATCCAACCGGCCAATCGTAGAGCTCGTCCACAACGAAGTTCCCAACTTAATCGCTCCACACTTCAAAATTCGAAGTCAATCCATGAACAGTGTGTTGGTGCAGAACCCTAGGTTTACCTAACGCATCGCCATATTCTTTACTATGTTGAACGAGAACCAAACCTACATTAACCCAGTAGTGCTTCCCTTACCCGCAAAGTAGAACCGCTTTCAATGCAGAAATTGTAAGAATGTAGATAGGTGTGATTCTGGGGTCGTGTGCATCATTGAGATTACCCAGGGTGAACATGTTGGAACTCCACACATTTACCTTTTGTTAGCACGGGCATCATCACGTTTACCCTGGGTAATCTTAATGATGCACATAATTCCTGGGGTACTGGACGATAGCTTGATTCGCTATAAAGCCTCAAGAATACCTTTGCATTTTCAAATGCCTCCTCAAAAACCTTCAAGAACCTCCTTGAAGTCTTCAGAGATCAGGAAATGAGGAACTCGGGCTATTTCCATGGTCATTTTAGCTCCTGAGCTCGTCTGAAGACATCAACGCTCAGCTTAAAGCCCAATGAACTAAGGCAAACATGCGTGATATTGGATTTCACGCTCTGATTTTCCATTCTCTCTCTCATCGGAGATACGAAATCACCTGTTTTACAAGCTCAGACACCGCGTCCCGTAATAAAAGGCACTGGTGCGGATCTAATTGCGCCATCAAATCCAGTTTTTCTCACTTCGTCACCTCTTGCCGGCCGATAATTGAAGTGCACATGTACAACCTGAATCTCGTCGTATCTACGCGAGATCGAAGCTACTTTAAAGCCACACAACGGGGTCCTTGGTCGCTGGCACTCGCTTTGTGACCTTTAGCGATGCCACAAGCTGATTGTGCCTGTTTATGTCGAGGTGTTAACCTTGATTCACTTGAACATTTACACCCTGAAAGGCCTTAGGGTGAATGAACACGAAGAGCTTTGATGTTTTGTCTCTATATACCCTTCAAAGACGACATAATACAAGAACCAAAAAATATAAAAAGGCATGGCATCGGAAAATTATCTTTGTCAAATTTCGACGCACCGGTGTGAAAACAATACAAAAAAATTGTGTAACAACAAGAAGTTGCTGGAGACTATCAAGAATTCCACTCATATGAAAAAGATTATGATAAAGAGAAGTGCGGTCTCAACAAAACGGCATTCAAGCGCGCTTACTGAGGCGAGCTGAAGTCCCGAGATAGGGCTCATGTCATGACGAGTGCAGGAGATTAGATGCTAACAAAGATTCCAAAATTATCCTCGATCGGTGCGATAAATGTTCTGCGAGGAAGGATATTCCTTGCGTACCTCAGAACTGACTTCAAAGTTTGATGCACGCTCACCTTTCCAACTTCGTGTTCAGCCCTCTCGTAACCTATGTTCAATCTCCCTGACCATGCAGTCTAGTATTTCTAGAAAAGAATGTCCAGACGGGGTATACACCATGGTTGCCTCCCTAGCCGACATCCTTTGAACGGCATCTCGAGGGAAAGCTTGGATGAGGCGCTGATGTCCAAAAGCAATTCCGCTCTGGAACGTTTTCACCTCTGCTACATCAAGAAGAAACATTCCTCTGAGATCTAAATAAGACCTCAATTTGGCTATCATTGGCTCTATACAAAATTTTCGCAACACTTCAACGCCGGCCAAAAACTTTTGGGTCACCCTGTAGAAGCCTAAACAACCTCAAAATGTGAGAAATTTTGAGAGGCAAAAATGGCACGTTCGCCTTGGAGTTTCATCGTCATAACAGAATCACAGGACACCGGTTAGAGGCCTAAAACTGTTCGAATCCATTCAATCCAGTCATATAATGAATCATTGAAAAATTAAATTAGGATAAGAAGCACGGGGAATACAAGCAAGTCAGGCTGTCCAAAAAAGATTTCGTTGCAAAACTATTTTGAAAAACCGTGTTGTAAAATCAGAATGCATAGGAGCTTCACAAGTCCGGAACCAATCGCACGCGCTGCGCCACGTGTGTCCGGGCACTCTGACTGTCTGCGCATCCGCACATTCCATCGATGTCAATTTTTTAAAACTTTCGGTTGATAGTGTTAAGTGGCGCATGTAAGCGGGTGCGAGCCTTTGCTATCTCCTATAACTCTTGGGCTACTCAGACAACATTCTAGATCATTCACATACTTGACCTCAGTATTTGAATTAGGCTATTTATTGAATAAACAACAAAGAAACTGGTTCAGTAAAAGTATTCATAACAGGTACTTGCAAGTGAGCACGATATCACAGATTTTTCAAGTGAATTGGTTTTTCACCTCACCAAAATCATAAAGAAACTAGTGAGAGGTTTCCTTGTTTAGTTGATTCACTATTATTTCGATAAGGTCAGTCGGAGCCTCATCCTTGATGCGGACCGTCACCACATCCTCATCCTCGCCGGGCCGCTCTAATGTCGCCAGTTGGCTGTCGAGTAAGCTAACCGGCATGTAGTGGTTCTTCCTTTCCGTCAAGCGTCGTTCCAGTTCTTTCCTAGAAGAAATGAGGAAGCTGTGAAATTTTCCAAGTATTATGGGGTGCAGACATACGCATCCTCAAGGAATGAAAGTTGCAGCGATGAAAAAAGTCTGAAACTTTGCACCTGATGGCGGTGCGGCCAAGCTCTGTGATTGGTCGGTTGCACAAATTTACCAATCACGGAGCTCAGTCGCACCGCTCTTTTCATGTGCAGCGCTCTACTCCACGGTGGAAAACACCAGAACTGTGCACAATCCTGACTAGTAATAATAATAGTGAGGATCATGAAGCGGAATAATCATTAGATTATGCCTTAGTTTTTTATCTAATTTTATTTTGTTTGCGTCGTTTGTTCCGGTAAACTTTCCTTGTATGGAGCACCATTTGTTATATGAACAAATTATTTTCAAAAAAAAACCCCTGAAAAAAAACTGATCTTGCCACTTTGACTCTGATACTTCAGCAGCTAAAGTAGTGGTATTCCAAGTGCTGACCTGCTCACATCCAAAAATACGAATCTACAGTGGATCTTATCCCTCAAGATGTCACGATACTGCTTCTTCAGTGCAGAACAACCCACAATAGTTTTCGGATGCGATTTACAGTAATTGTTTATCTCTAGTAACCATGGCCGCCGATCGGCGTCGTTGAGAGGGATTCCTGGAATGAGCTAAGGCCATTTATTACAAGTAAGAAGCAGGAAAGTAGGTCTCACCTGCGCTCATTTTGGCCACATTAGCTTCTGAATGGAAGTCATCTGCATCCTTGTAGTTCCACCCGAGACGATTCGCCAGCTGACCACCTATGGTGGTTTTACCGCATCCGCTCACGCCCATCACAAAAATCGCATCGGCATCCATAATCAATACCTAAATCAGAGAACTCAATTCGGGAAGTCATGCTCCAAAAGTTAGGGACAGTCACAAGACTAACAATAATTAAGAAATTCCTTGAAATCCTGAAAATAGGGGGAGTCCAGTCCGTTTCAAGCCACAGTGAACATTATTTAAGCAGGTTTGAGAGTACTCCTCAGTCCGCATGCATCATGAGATCACCCGGCAAGGGTGGTCTTCATCACTGACTTTACCCGTAGTAAACGTACCTCCGCAGCTTACCCTCTTATTAGCATCCATCAAAAAGTTTATACCCCAGCCAATGAGGCAAAGTACAAGGTAATCTACACCTCCGTACTAGTGGTATGAAAAGATTACCACTGAAATTCAGTCCACTGAAGGGTAAGCGTGTTGACAACACACAAATTTAACCAGCGTAAACACAGTAGTCAACGCGTTTACCCTGGGTAATGTTGATGATGCATCCAGGTCAAGGCCCTCATAGTCTACCCATCATCAGTACCGGAGAATATAGAGGTCATCTCTCTTGCACATAACCGTCTTAGAACCCTATTTGAAGCTTTGTGTGTAAGAAGGCTACGATTGGACTTTGGTCATACGTCATGTTTTCTGTGTCCCTTTTGAAAACGGGTCGACTACTCAAACTTTCTGCCCCCCCCCCCCTTTACCTGGTATACACTAACCGCTTTTCCCATACGTGACATTCTCTAACACCCAGCTGCTATCCGTGGGTACAAATCACCCATCCTTTCCATGATGAACCTGGCACCAGATGTCGATTGGTTTAATCTTCTCAGCTTCTCCAGTTGAAAAAAAAACTCCAAAACTTCCAAAACTGACGATGTCACGGTGCTTCAGTTTACAGCACGATACTATTGAATATTCTCAGGTTCTCTTTCTTTTTTGCTCCAGTAGCTGTAATAGTGACCACCAGAAGACCCATGCATCATTAAATTTGTCCAGAGTAAACGCGTTGGCACCTTTCTCCCCAATTCCCTGCCCTTTATCCTTTATAAGTGATAAAGAAACTTTATAAGTGATAAAACACTTTACAAGTGATAAAAAAGAAGCTGAAGCTCCAATCGGAAACACCATCTATTTCGATGATCAGGAGCTAAAGAAACTTCACAGTAGATCTGGATTTTATAGTTTCACTATTCCCACAGATAAGAAATATACCATGAACGTCAGAATAGACCACTGGAGAAAAGCAAGGAGCTCAACAATCCTTGTTCCTAGTCCCACTGATAATGGACTGTAAACAAAGACGCGATGAACAGGTTCTATCGCGAGGGCCGAATTTCAAACATCGTCATAGCCGATCATTGTTCAAGGTTCCCTCCCACGAGGATAATTTCTGCACATTGAATTCTGTGTGAATATTTCGTGTACATCTACAACATAAAAGGATCAGCTCCAAGCAGGTAAGATGTCATACATCAAAGTATATAGGAGCCTTTATTGCAAACATTAAGTTTTATTTTTTACACTTCGATTCCTGGTCGTGTTCCTTTGAGCGAACGAAACGGAGGAAAGTAGAACCACCGCGCCAACGCTCCATATAAGAACACTGAAGAAGGATACATCTGCTTCTACCCATCTCCAGCAATTTTCCAAAACTGCTGCAACTTACCAGCGCCAATGCTACGAACAGCTAGCTGGACGTAAGGTCGCTTCAGATAGTATCCACCAGTGGACTGGTAGAAAACAAATGCTCCAATCGCAGCGCAACTCAGTGATCCCGTCACTCGACACTCAAAACAGTCCTTTTCTAACACTTTCTTTGACAATTCAGAGGACATCTGTAAGGAAAACGAGAAAAGCTGAACATTTTCAACTCTACATATTATAATTTGTACTCATTGAAAAGAAGGAAACCGACTACTCACGGTGTTTGCGCGCCAATAAATCATAGAACAAGACCTTGGGCAAAAATTTAACCATACAAATTATTCTATTTCAACAACAATGTATCGTCAGGTCTTCCGTAATGAAACCTTCTCCTTCACGAAGAAATTGAATGGAAATAAGCCAAATTCAATCGCTACTGACAAGTAAAGGCATCCTGAAAAGTAAACCACGAATATTTCTCGAATGTAATGAAAGAGCTGGCGTACAGAATAAACTCAGACATGTAGGACGTACCTGCTGCTCCCACAATAGTTTTCCCTCGTTGAGCATGTGTGAGAAATTTATTCGACGTCCGCATCATAAGTAAAACTGCCATTGCTGTGGTACCATACTGAATGCCAGTAAAAATCGAGAATTTCTCCTTTTGATTTCCTTCTTCAACAGACATCTAGGACAACAAACATTTAAAAGACGATATTTTCAGGAAAGTACCATTCGATATTTGCCAGAAAATGGAGAAGTATGAGAGCAGCAGCTTACATCTACAAGCAACTACAATCAAAAAGACATATCACATTTATTTGTTCAGGAACAGTACTTGATAAGTAACGAAAGAAAGCATGCACAGAAGATAACAGCAACGAAACAGAACGGGAGAACGACTCGGTACCCGAAAAGGCTTATGTCATCAATATCATTGAAATTGGCACATAAAAATGTTAGTATATAGTCGAAGATAGAATAGATCAACTGGCTACTAAGAGATTGCTCGTTTTCTAGTCAGATGTCATTGGAATGGACCGGATGCGGTAATGGTATCATACTCTTCTTCTCTTTGTCCATCGACATTGCTTTGCGCATATCTGCAAGACAACAGAGTTCATGAAACGAAATTAATGAGCTATAGAATAATAAAGGAACCATTAAATCATATATAGTTGACAAAAAACATATTATAAACAAATTTAAAGGACTAGTAGAGCTGATATCTAGGGCAGGAAATGGAATGTGGGTAAAATTGACGACTTTTAAATCCACAAGCATACCCAGGTAGTCTACAGGGAACGTCAATCACGATTACCACTCCCGTGGACCGCAACATCTACGCGGAGCGGGCGAGACAACACCAGACATCCACAGCGCTCGTCCGCACCGCGTGAATGTTGCGTCCGCGGGGGTGGCAATCGTGACTGACACACTCTGTATAAAAGCCATCGGTACAGACCCAGACTGAGGCGTGCGTACGCGCCGGGGCTGCATAGTGAAGGGATAACTCGTCTACCTCTCCGCTGTTTGAGTTGAGTAGACCAGTAGGATCAACACAAAGGTTCACAACGGGAACAAAAAATAGAAAAACGTTGTTTAATCATAAATAATACTGAAAAGCACTCAGACAAGTTGAAAATAGCTGAGTGGCGGCCGAGTTTAGGCATCACGATGCAGTCACTACGCTGGGTTCCCGATTCTACCGATGCAGTTTACAGACCATGAAAAGCTTAACATCCAGATTTGCGTATGAACGTATCGACAAGGGGTTGGCCGGCATCAAAACTTACAGAAAGGTACAAGTACACAGAGCGAAAATGCGCATGAAAGATGAAACACTGCGCAAATGATCGTGTGTCCCTGGAAGTAATGGCTCCTTCCAAGCAACCTACGGACATCCAAAATCTCATTAAAAATCTATTGAAAATGAAAATGGAATGCCTACCAATAAACCACGTAAAAATCTACAAACTTACCATATGCATTCTCATCATGTGGACCTGAGTAGTAGTCTATAATTTCTCTATAGACCACATATCCCAGCGCTTTATACATGGATATTGCCACATGATTTGAAACACGAACGAAGAGATCAACAAAGTACGCCTTCTTCCTGGAAGCGAAATTGGTAAGTTTATGAAACTAAAGGCTAAGTTGGGTAAGTAGTACTCACATGTCCGAAATATGCTCGAGGGTGTACATCATTCGAGCGCCAAGTCCAAGACGGCGATAATCCGGGGCAACTGACAAGGCCGTAACATGTCCATGCCAATTCTCATCCCTTCCCTCGGCTTTTCCCATAACTAAGAGAGAATATGAGCAGAAATCGCCTCCATAGTTCTTAGCTTCATGTGAGTTTTACAATGACACTCACTGTATCCCATAATCTGGCCATTCGGATGCTCAGCTACCTGGTAGTACTCCGGCCAGTTGACTAAGTAGTAAAGGTAGAAG
>JARK01001367.1:31382-96956 GCA_000688135.1 Ancylostoma ceylanicum | reverse complement strand
CCCCCCCCCCCTCCCCTTCACTCTTCCTTGGTAGTGATTTCTGGCTTATGCCCTCGTGTCTCCCTGGTTTCCATGATTTTTCCCCATCGTCTTTGATAAATGGCAGTGGACGACTCCATGTATAATTCAAAAACATCTCAGGCAGCTAAGTCCGCTTTTTTTTAATTCCAGTTGGTCAATGGATCGAAAGAAGAAATAGTATACTTTGTGAATATGAAATCTTTCCAGAAATTTCCATAAGGAGCTTCAATGAAGATTTACTTTCTGTGCATAATTTTAAGCTCAAAATATTCCCGTGAACAGTTGGGCGGAAGTGGAGAAGACGTGCCGTTAAACAGCGTAGGAAACATCCGTGTAGTTTCAGGATTGTATTATACATTTATCACTCGCATTCTTCTCACGCAAGGATACTTTTCAAGCATTGCCACAAAAATGTCCTCATCTCCTCACAACTACCACAAACGAAAGGCCTCAAAGTATTATATTTACGGGCGCCGATTAACATTAGCTAACAAAAGCAACAGCAAACCACTGGCTATCCTCTTAGAAGCGTCCTCCCAGAAAAAAGGAAAAATGCATACGAGACTTGCCATGAAGGTTACATACTATATGGTTGAGATCCTTCTCTGTGATAAAAACGCTAGGATTCTTCTAGATGGGCCTGGTTGCATTAGTGAAGTTACCCAGGGTAAGCGTATTGACGATCGTGTTATTGATGGGTAATTCCTACGACGTTACATATTTACCCTGGGTAATCTCAGTGCAGCATGCTGCCCACGGAAAATGTTCACATGGACCGCATGGTGTTCACTTTTCCACTGTTTCTTTTGAACTATTGCGTATGAAACTTCTGCTTTGATTCAGATGTCGGGCAAGCTGGCTCGAGGATTCGTAGAGAGGATGTCGCAGGTGATGGGTGGTGTATGCCCACATCACTGCCACGATCCAAGCCCTCTATCGATAGCCAGGCTGAGTGGGGGAAGCAACGGTTCGTTCACTTCTAAGTATAGTGGCTCTACTTAATTCAAAGAGTGTTTCCAATAACTAGAAACGATTCAAGTTGAGCTGCTCAGGTAATAGCCCCGGGTGGTACGAGAGGCGTCTACCGGGTGACCCCTGCGTTATCCTCGGGTCGCCCTGTAAATCCTCTCTGGTCACGATGGCTTTTGGTACTACATGCAGACTTCTCGGAGAAAATTTGGGACTTTCTTCCTTCTCCTAAGGAAAAATGAAATTTTCTCAATTGGCATTACAGCTGGAACCTCGGACCATGCCTTTGAGATGATTTGCTCGACAATTCGATTCGGAAAAGGAGCCACCTCAGAGATAGGATACGACGTTAGGCAGTTGGGTGCAAAGCACACATTGCTTGTCACGGATAAAAATGTGGTGAACACCATAGGTTTCAAGTAAGCATTGGTTTTTACTATTTGAGCTACAAAAAAAAACAAAAACCTTTCCAGGAACGTCGCCCAATCGCTGCAATCCCTTGGCGTGAAATACACAGTGTTTGACGATGTTTTGATAGAACCTACAGACGAAAGTAAGCGGGTTTCTTCACTCCATAGACTCTTTATTCAAAAAACGACAAAAGCATAATATTGGTGTGTTTTCCTGGATTTCGCCTCCGCTCCTATGATCGGAATTTCTTTGCACTGCGGTTCTTCTGTAGCTGACTGCACTAAATTTGTTTGCATCCCAGGTAGACCATAAAAATGGATCTGAGACTCCATGGATCGCATGCATCATTGAGATTACCCTGGGTAGACTTTTCAATGCCACACACATTTACCTACCGCTAGCACGGGCGCCCACGCGCTTACCCTTGGTAATCCCAATGGTTAGTTCAGGCCTATAATGTCCTTTTTCTTCCATACCACACTTCTCAGGCAATTCTATAGGATTATGACTGTTATACTTTAGAAGTTCTCCAGTTAGGGTCTGAATTTGTGCTTTCTTTGCCTAGTGAAGCTGCATATTTGCCTATATGTTATTTTCAACCTTGTTTCAACCTAAATGATGGTCCCGGGCTCAAAATTTGTTCATTTCCAATATTAGAACCAATTTCTAACTCTACCAGTGTAGTAGTTACCTCAGTACTCCTTTACAAGGTATGCTCAAAGCAGTGGATTTTGCTCGTGGAATCGGCTGTGACTCTTTTGTTGCAGTTGGAGGTGGCTCCGTGATTGACACTACTAAGGTGAGATTACTCGTGGCCATTCCTGGAGAAGTTGCTGCCTCTGTTTAAGCTTAGGAGGCGATTTCTATAAATACGCATTCAGGCTGCTGCCCTGTATTGCTCGAATCCCGACGCGGATTTCTACGATTTTGTATGCCCGCCGTTTGGGAAGAATCTTGTTCCACAGAAACCTATGCTTCCACTGATTGCTGTGCCAACAACGGCTGGTACTGGTAGCGAGACAACAGGTACCAAAGAGTTCTCGTCTGAGCACAGCTGTTAAAAGAGCTATGGCTATTCTGTTAATTTTGCCTCATTCTTACTGGTAATTTTATGTTCTCATAGTTTGATGAAGTCTTGAATTGACTAGTATAATAATTACTTTTCCAAAAAAAAAACTACTAATAGACCTAGTGAATATTTATAATGAAATATAACATTATACACTGGTGAAAAATAGAACAGTGCTCTTTTGAGCCTTGTCATTAGCCCGGAGGTGTGCTGCTCCGACAAAAGTCCAAGCTTGGGTAACTAAGCCTTGGTAGCACTGTAAGTAAATGTGATATTCATCTAATAATCGATGTGTTTCAGACTCCTCCTATAATATTTTCATGTCCGCTCTCACTGCAGGTATAGTATTCGAGGAGTATAGTGTTTTTCGTCGCTGCTGTCGCGGCGGCACTGGTTCCGATACATATCGATTGAGGGAGGCGCGCCGCTGCCGCTGCCGGTGCTGTCGACTGCACCCAATCGATATGTACCAAAAACCAGTGTCGCTGCGCCCGAAGTTACAGGAAGGCTATACTTCCCGAAGAGTATAGCGGCAGCTTCAGTTGCCAGAATGTAGCAACACTTTCAACTACGCTTGAGTTTGATCCATGCAGTAGCGGGAAAATGAAATTATTCTTCGAAATCCTTTCCATAGTTTCGCTCAGGACAGAGTCTAATTTTTTCATTTTCTAAGTAATCAGAGTGATGGTTTGGTAGAAGAAAGCTTCCGTTTCGATTGGTTATTCTTTACGCTGTTTTTTTTCTGTTCAGAAGAATCAAAATCTGTGATTTTGCAAGATTCACGGCTTTCTCTATTTGTCTGTTCACCAGTGTATTGACCGGATAAAAACCGAAAAAAATGTAAATAATTAAATAATTCGATGAATAATTTAAAAGTCCACTAGGAAAATAGACTTCCCTAAAAACTAGATGCTCTACACCTCTTTTTCCCTTTTCGACAATCCTTAATATTTCAATGTCGAGCGTATCTGTGTAATACATTGTTCGGTCAACCAACTGCTCTCTACCCATGTTCAGGTGCGGCCATCATGGATCTTCCCAAACACGAATGCAAGTCTGGTATTCGACAAAGATGTATCAAGCCATTGCTGGCTATCGTTGATCCTGATAATATAAAAAGGTTTCTTTGGTGAAGAATTTTCCCTTCAATTAATAGCTGAGGGCTTTTACAGTATGCCTCGCAATGTCGCTATCTACTCTGGCTTCGACGTGTTGTGTCATGCGCTCGAGAGTTACACGGCTTTGCCCTATCACAAGGTAATGAAGGCCTAGATCTAACCCATTTTATCGAAGTGGAAAAACGCTCTGATGGATATATCCGCGTAATGGGGATATATTTCGTGGCAAAAGTGATTTATCCACGAATTACGGCCTCATAGAGCAGTTATGCAGAATATAGACTGACAAAGAATACCAGTGCCTGGGTGCATCATTGAGATTATCTAGGGTAAACCTGCTGGTGCCCGTGTTAACGACGGGTGAATTTGAGCCTTGTCAGAACGTTTACCTTGGGCTATCTCAATGATGCAGGTGGCCACAGATAACGTGATGGATAAGTAGGAATTGAATGGTTATGAAACCATCGTGTTTTCTCATTAGGGTAAAGCACAGGATACTGATCCAGATTTCGAATTCGCCTCATGAGTCTTTATCCTGGACCTGGATGAATAATTGAGGGTAAACGTGACATCACCCTTTTAAACTATGAGCAAATTTGTGAGCTGCTGACACGTTTACCCTGGGTAACCTTAATGATGCATGTGGCCCTTGGGTAACCTTTACCTTCGAATTGTTCTGTTAAGCGAGTTCCTCGTCCTGCTCGTCCAGACCTGCGGCCGTTGTATCAAGGCTCCAACCCTATCAGTGATGTGTGGAGTATGGAAGCGTTGAGGGTATCCATATTTTAATTTACCCGCCTATTTATCTATATTTTTTACCGCCGCATATTTCCAGATTATGGGCAAATATTTCCGTCGCAGTGTAGCTGACAGTTCAGACGAGGAAGCCAGGCAGCACATGCTGCTGGCCAGCACTTTTGCTGGAGTTGGATTTGGAAATGCAGGAGTGCATATTTGCCATGGACTTAGCTATCCGATCAGGTGCATTGCAGGAAACCTCGGCAGTATTTTTTCCTTTTTTCCTAATAAAGTAGGAAGAGGCTCTACAGGGTGCGGCAAAAGTATTGTCCGCTTGAAATTGCTTTTGAAAACATCGGTATTCGGCATAGATCAGACCACTTTTTCCATAACATGCAGAAAACAATGTAGCAAACAAAATAAGGTAATTTCCTTTAGATTTTGTCTGCATTCTTGAAAGTGGCTTCCCGAAAACCAAGAGGGAAGACGCAAGTGATGCGCCGCGGACATCTTCATCGAATTCATCCCTTAATTCTTCTAAATAACCCAACCACAAGTCCACACTGTAGTCAAGTGTAGTACATGTCTGCTCTCTGAAGTGCCCATATGGTACCTTCAAACGGTTTGAAATCGAATCAGTAGGGTGGCCACTATTTTGAAGTGAAGGAGTCGAGGATCGTTTTTCATAGCAACACCACATTGCCCTCTTTACGTTGTAAGCTGGAGAAATATCTTGACAGAAGAGGAACGTCCACCATTAAACCAGTAATTGATACGGAGGGCAATACGATTTTCCAGAATATCATTTTGGTGCTCAAATGGTGTTTCTAACTCTAGAAGCTACAAGGATGATAGGGAACCCCTCTGCGCCGTTAACAAAAACAGAAAGAAAGGGAATTCGTAACAGGTACAGGAAGGGATGCTATACTTCATTCATATTGTTGTAAACTACTCAACATGTACTATTTCTAAGCACTGTTTCAAATCCATAAAAGCATCTTAGTAAAAGTCCTTGATCAAGCCAAAGATGACTACCTGCATCGCGGCGCTAAATCCCTCCCTCGTTTTGTATTACGTTGATTTGTGAAAACAGGTATAAAACTGAACAAATACATGGGTTTTTCTTTTTCATGTTTTTCTCAAGAACCTGCGCAAAAGAACCATTCCAGTCTAGCTTATATCTAATTTCGATTTTCTATATATTTCATGTTTCATACAAAGCGAACAATACTTTTGCCGCACCCTGTATACGTGTGATTGAGAAGTGAGAGACATAGGGTTAAGAAATCCAATTCAAGGAATTTCCGGAGCGGACTTTTCTTTACTGCGGTTCTGCAGTTTGTTGAGAGAAAAATGAAACGAGTTTTCTGTTTACGCCAGTAAGGGGTGACGGAACAATACATTCCAAAGGCAGGAGTCGATTTGTCTATCAAATGGAATGCAGTAGATCCATAAGAAAGCTTTAGCAGAATGACAGAGGGGCGTTGACATTCACTTCATGGAGGAATGGATCACTTGTGAAACACCAGAGTCATAAATCACCGATCGGAGCCGCTAATAATTCCACTCCGTTTCTTTACTGAGTTAGACAGAAATCTTACGTAAATATAGTTATTCAATTTTTAATTCTGTTAGAGGTTAACCTTGCTTCTGGGAACGCACGAAACCCATAGAATTCTGAAGGATACAGAAAAGTACCTTCTTCATAACCAAATATTCTTATTCTCCCTCAAAGTTGTACGTACAGTGGCGGTCAATTATCCTTGCATCACAGAACACCGCCCGTCTGCTCTGCCGCGTCGCACTCCCTATGCGGCACGACAGAGCTCGCTGTGGTTGTATTGATGTTTCACTCATGTTTACACTTTTTTCTTGTGTTCGTTTTCATTACGAAAACGTGGGAAACATAAACAAAACATCAGCACAGGCAACCACAGCGCCCAGCTAAACTGCGCGTCGCGTAGGTGGTGCGACGCGGCAGAGCAGAGGGGCCATATTCTGTGATGCAAGGATGATTAACCGCCACTGTATCATCCCAATATAAAATGGTTATCTTTCGGGTTTGAAACATTTTTCGAGGTCTTTAATCTAGAACTATATTTTAGTTCCCAAGGAAAGTCGTATTTCGACAAGGACTATCCTGAAACGAAGCCTCTCATACCGCACGGTCTGTCTGTAGTTACTACCGCTGTCGCTGACTTCGAGTTCCTCACTGCTTCCTGTCCAGAGCGGCATGCACGAGCTGCCAGACAGCTTGGTGCGGAAATTCCAGTGAGTTGAGGACCGCTTGTGTGGTATTGTACCTACAATATCATTTTGTCCGTTTATATTACAACCAATTTTTTGTTATAGCGAATTTTAGCAGTTTAGCTGTGCTACGATTAGGTTTCAGTTACATCCAAAAGTTCCTGAACAATCGTGGATCGTTCACCTTCATGGGCTTTCATTTATTGAACCTTTATATTTTTGTGCCAAATTTTGCGCTCACTTACCGAGTACATAGATAATAATTAATAGATAACAGCCAATTAAAAATGGGTCTCCAAAAATATTCAAAAAATGGTGTTGAAAAAACCATTTCCGTGTTCAGGACAACGCCAGCGACAGCTACGTCGCAGCTAAACTTTGCGACGAAATCCGAGGCTTCATGAGGGATTTCCAAGTTCCCAATGGCCTCGAAGCGATGGGATTCAAGTTCTCTGACATAGGTAAGATAATTGTAGCCGCCGTTTTGTATCCTGAACTGCATGAGCTCATTCGTTCTACAGCATCGACCAATATGATGCCGTCTCTCTTATTTCTTTCGAATTTTTTTTGGAACTAGCAATCTATCACTAGCTCTTACAAAGTTTCATGTTTTATGGGAAACTTCTTGGGTTTTTGATTTCAAATTGGATTTCCGCTTAGCGTTTCTTTGTAGATAATTTGATTATTTCTAGTACATACTTTAGCACGTAGTAAAGCCCAAATGACTCAATTGATCATTCTCATTCACGGGAACAGTAGAATTACCATGAGGTATTGTATCGTCTGTAAAAAAACACGATTTTCATTTAAATGTGCGGCAAGCGCAGGGCGAGAATGGATAATGAAATGGGTAAGATTACTGTGAATGGAATACCGTCGCCTATAAATTCCACGGGTTAAATTTATACGCAGTCAAATTTCTGTCTGCGCAGTAATAGGCTGGTTCTAATCTTGGCTTGTATGCATCATTGAGATTACCTAAGGTAAACGTGTTGACGCTCATGTCAACATTGGAGAAAATTAGAGCTGCTAGCAAGTTTAGATAGGGTATATTTTGTGAAGCATGCGGCCCCTGGGTAAATAGCTAGCGATTTTGCCTTTGACTAATTCTACCCGGGTACCCGGTTTCGTCACGCGCGATCAATCAGCGACCAACGACTCGTTCAGGCCGCGATTCCATTAAAAGGTTTTTGAAGCAGTAAAATTACAATCGCTAGTGTGAAGTGTATATTCCCTTACAGTAATGATGGTGTTTTCAAAAATAAAATCGCAGCGATTTGTCGCTTGTGCGATGGCAGTCGCTGCGATTGAATGAACTCGCTACGACAAAGAGTTTGAACTGCGTGCTAGACCACTTATTAGAATAGCAGTAATGGAATCTCATACAGTGAGCAGCAAACGATTGTAGATGAGGGCGGGACCGCGGCGCGGGCACTCTGGTCGTCTGCTGCACCGAAGCAGAGCGGGCCTGCTGGGCAGAGACACGGAGGAAAAACGCGCCGCGGTCCTGGCCTTTGTCTACGACCTTTTGGAGTTCAATGTATACTTCATTTCTTTTGGTATTCACTTTATGTAAACATTCTTGACCAACATAACACTGCATTTTGTAGTATAATTCAATATTTACATGACATTAATTATTTAATTTGTATTTCATTTTTAATATTTCACAGGTTGGGCTATAATGTTATGGTATTTTTTATATTTGATGAGATAGTATCCGGAATTCATGCGGAAGCTGTCGGAAAAGGAATCGATGTGCTTCCTAGATTAGTTAGACCCAGGGGGCCATCCAATCATCTCTCTTCTCAGTCTCTTGGCCTCCTGCAATCGGCTGTTTCCATCTTCTACTGCTCATCGACGGTTGGACACGTTTTTATCACCCTTCTCTGGAATAATTTTGTTGGATCCTTGGGTAGTTTGGGTAGTTTCTTGAGTCGACAAGGTTCAACTGACAAACATTTCCTCGAAAAGTCCTTCAGTAAAGGCGCCTTTTTCACCCCATTCGTTCTCTGATTTGTTCCTGATATTGAGCAAATCAATAGCGATGCGTAAGTATAAACACGAGCTTAAAGAGGGGCACTATTTTATGTTTAAGACTCTCCGCCGCTACTTTTCCCTTTATAGTAATTAACTGTTGAGATTTATTGGTGGCATATGCGTCACTGAACGGTGTCATACAATTTTATGACCCCCATCACTTTACTTTTATGGTTTCAGATAAATTGTCCACGGCAGCAGTGAACTCAGTCGTTAACATAGCCATCACACCAAAATCCGTCGATCGTGAAATCATTTCGAAAATCTACGAGAAATCACTCAAAGTGTACTGAGCTGTGTAATCAATGCACTTTCACGCGAATAAACGTCTTATCACAATTTCTCTTCGCTTTTTTCTTTTCATTTGTTCGATTCGTTCCTCTCAGCTCACTTTTTACAATGAATGACTGATTTCCGTACGGTCTCCAGCCAGTTTCAACAAACGCCCACAGTCATCGGTGAAAACGACGGCAGTCATTATTCATGGCATTCAGCAAATTTTTCGCTGTGTGCGAAGTGTTTCTCGAAACCTATCTGACCTCATCATTTCGTACAGCACTGCTACGTGGTTATAACCTGAGAATTTGTTCTTAGATTTCCTTTATTTTCTTCTTTCTCTCTATATATCTGTGGTTGTTGTCATTCTCCTTTACAATTACATCACACTATTTGGCTCGGTTTTTTACTATACGTACATATTTCAGTTTGAGGTTAAGTTTATTACGCTTGCTGAAGGCAAACATTTAAAACCACAATGTAGACAAGTAACAAACACGAACAACAGTACAACCCATTGTAGCAGCGAAATGGGTAATACATCGATAGAATATTTTTCAAACCACAGTTTCGAAAAACTAAGAAATTTTATATTCAAGCAAAATGTGCCGCACACGGTGTTTGAATTGACTCCGTATGAGGGTTGAGGGGAAATTTTTCGCTATCCGAGGATAGCACCACACGCACCACCGCCACCGGTCCAATCTGTGAATGATCTCGCTCTGATGCTCGTTTTTCGTCGAGTCAGTGAAATTTTGAAAGAACTATCTTTTGTGCGGGACCATGACCTTTTTGAGAAATTTTTTGTTCTTACAGAATCAGATGAATGCAAAATCTTATGAACCGAACAGACATCAAATACTCTGCGTCGAGATTCCAAGGATGAAAGCCCCAAATACTTATTTCTGATTGAACCCCTTGCAATTCTTGAATACAGAAATCCTCGTATCCCTAAGAGTAATTTCCGAGTGAAATTATTTTGTATCTCCTCTATACAGGTTAGCCGAAAAGTATGGGCGCCAAGAAAAACATTGTTTTTTCTACTGTGAGCCGCAATTTCTTTGTGTTTGTCATTGCTTCTGGTACATAAGTACATGACTAATCAGTTTTGGAAAAAGTTCCCCGAGTGGCCTTTCTTGACCCTGATGCAGGCCTCCTTCTCTATTTAAAAAAAAACAATGGTGCGCCGCAGGCAGTCCTCACTAAATTTCAACCAACTTGCCTGAGTTCGGGTGCTAGAGGTCCTTAGTACATGCTATGTTTGTTCTTCATACTTTTATTTACAAATACACAGAAAGAGAAATCCATTGAATTCAAATGTAAAGAGCAGGAGGGTCAATGATTCTTGGTGGGGAATCCGAGGAACGCCGGCTCTGAGCGTGCCTTGGGGGTTTCGCTCCTGTGGGGCCGAGCGTAGCTTAAAGTCATGTTGGGATTTTTTTTTGTTAACGGACGAGCACTTTTTTGAGATTCTCATGTTGACAGAACTAGGCATCGATTTTACTATTTATTCTGTGAACAGAAAGAATATCTTCACAACTGCGGGCACTTCCCTCCAAACCATCACAACTCTTTGAAACGACGACACTGTGAGACACTGAACCCTTTTTTCTAGAGAGTCGGTAGCTTTAACTGACAGATTGGCGGTTATTACAAAAATTTTGGATATGCTCACCATTGAAAATTTTCTCATCACGCCACATCTTCAGTGCGGCGCACTGGGATGACCCGGAGGATTTTTCTGAAATTCTCAGATTTAACGCATTCACTGGCTATTCAATCCTAACCAGTCAACAACTAGGCAGTCTCAACCCTTACATAGTAATGACCTAAATAGACCAAAGTGTGAGAGCAGGAGTTTTCGACGCATTGTTCAGACTGACCCATCAATTTTGCTGACCCTCTTCTTTATGGTCTTAAAAGTTCTCCCTGTGTTCACTAAACGGGGAAAACACATGGTTCCTTCGATCTTAGTGGCCCCTCTATCTTTCCACAATTTGATGATCCTCTGCCTTTTTTTTCAGAAATGATATCGGCTTTCTTTGTACTGCTGCAATGACCTCACAATACATTCGAAATGAGCCTACTACCCTAACTTCCATGGAACCGAATGAACTGTAGTTCAGAAGAAGGAGCATTCGACTACGTATCACTCTCATGTGAAACAAGAATGAAATTACATTAAACAAGAGAAAGCAGAAGCGCCAAATGAGGCGCCCAAACTTTTCGGCCACCCTGTAGTATCCTTCTACTTGCACTTTAATACATTAGATTGGTCCGAAAGTCCTGCACCAAATGATATCTTCTTCCAAACAATAACGTTATAAGGATAAGATTTATTTGCCACTCGAGGTTGGTATGGTGGAACAATTTATTCACTTCGACCTTACGTTTCGACGATGCCGTCTTCTTCAGAGGTCTGAAAGTGGCTCTAGTGGTATTTTATTTGTGTTCTGTACGACCAAACGTCTCATCCTGCTTTGAAACAAAAAAAAAAACATCATTCCCATAAAATAAAATACCACTAGAGCCACTTTCAGACCTCTGAAGAAGACGGCATCGTCGAAACGTAAGGTCGAAGTGAATAAATTGTTCCACCATACCAACCTGGAGTGGCAAACAAATCTTATCATTATCTGAAGATGCCCAGGTTTAAAGATGAGCGAACATGAAAATAACGTTATAGTTTATGGACGGAATTTGCGTTGCCAATTTGTGAAGCTGAGAAGAAAGTAGAAAATTTTACCACATTATATTGCCAAAGAATTCAATTCAAGAGCAAGAAATTCTGAATCATATTATAAAATAAATATTGAAAACGGGTTTCGCTTTGTAAGCAAAATGACACACAGGCTTGCGGCGTAACACATTCAGCACTCAAAACGAACACTTCCAGGAGTATGCTAGTTGTGTCAACCTTCTATTGCGGATGACTCAACCAAGAATTCCGGATGACACATCGGGAGGTAAAAGAGGGCGTGGCTATGTTGAACGTTAGTGAACACATCGGTGACTATGATGGTGGACTCATGGTGGCGTCATGATAGACACATCGAGGACTTACGAGTGCTGGTAGAGTCATCCGTGGGTTATAAGTGAACACAACCAGTACATATACACCCGAAGTTGTTCACTTCCCTTCTCATCTTGACTACTGGACGTGTCCAGTTCTATTTCTTAGGAAGAGCACTCCGGACGCCCTTATATTAATCCCAGGGGTGTGCGTCAGAAAAATTTCATATTTCGTTGATCCGTTATTTCGGCACAGGGGCCGAAAATGGCCGTTACGCGTTAATGCGTTATTTCGTTACGTTAATAACGCACAACCCTGGTTTGTGGTACTGTTGTTGCATACGTAGCTTCGTTATGTTCGTTTACACTTGAACGCAGAATCTTCTCAGGATTTCTTTCAGGAATTTTCCTTATACGGTTAGATGTAAGTGTTGCTGAACAGCTTCTAGCAGACGATTACCACCATAGTACATGTGCATAATTTCTTACGGAAATACGGAACAAAACTGTCTTTTTTTTTTGTTGAGAATTCGAGATGCCCATCTTCTACAAAGCTGTGTAGTAGACACTTGATTCGATGAGCTCGATTTGATTCGAATGGTCACTGTTTGAATAAATCGAGCTTGGAATCATAGAAAATACCTAATATTGAAAAGACTCGATGAGTCGAATAAATTTGTTAGTAATTTATTATATAATGATCGACTGATTCATTCAGAATTGATTTTTGAATCATTCGAATGACTCGAAGTCGAGATTTCGATGTCGAGTAAAATGTCTACTGTGCAGCTAGTGATACTAATCGCTTGATCTTAGTGGTAGATGTCTCCGAGGACATCCCAAATTTTCTACAAAAGAAGAACTCAAAACGGCCTCTCGCAATTTTGTAAGGACTTATGTATGACCTTGCGATTAGCATCTCCTGAAGTTTTTTTTCACGTAAAAACCCCTCGAAAGCGATTCTTAGGTGAGACATAGGCGTGATAGTCCAAACATTTAAATGTTGATGGATTGCACGTGCAACTTGTTTTTCCCACACCAGTTTATTACGACCTTGATGCCGTTTCAACAAGCTGCCTTTGTCAGAGGACTGGAAGTTACTTCACCCGTTTTATATGAATGCTTTACGGTCAAACGTCTCATCATACCTTTGCTCGACTTCGTCTCAGACGAGATACGGCAAGAGCACTATCAAAGTCGATTCAACAAGCTGTACCGTTCGCGCGAAGGTCTCCACTAGCTCGTAATCCGTGCGAAAGAATTGCTATCGCCACCCTTCTACTGATTTTGAGTGAAAAGCGCAGATTAACACATGTGCATAAAATCTAAAATAACAATAACATCTAAATTTCTGCTATTTTCTTCGGTCATGAATCGCTTGCGTTCTCACGATCCATACACATCGCATGCATAATTTCTCTTCAATCTCGCAGTTTTCGTACTTGTTGTCGTCAATTTTCAAATTTATGGCGCACGTTAGACGTATTAAATACGTATGTGAATGAAGTTCTGCCATTGCATTCCATAACGATCATCGCAATTTTCTTCGCTCTTGTTATCTCGTTTAGCTAACGATAGCGTAATACATACGTTTAGTTGTTTCAGAAGTATGTAGATTTCAAGAAATTAGGTGCTCTATACCTCTAGGCTAAATTTTCCATGGATCGTAGAATGACTGCTTACCATCTAAGCATATCAGTGGTCACTGCTTCATGAATTTCTGACATGCTGGAGTTTCCTAAGACTCTAACTTCCAGTTACTTTTTTGATACAATGATTAATCTTCATATTATATTATAGTGAGATAAAATAAAACCTGGTCTAGGACCAGCTAGTCTACAACGATGACACTGGAATTGTGGTAATGCAAGAAAAATTTGCCCACTCTAAAATTTCCAGACTGAATAGGACTGTCCCAATTTTCATGAAGGTGCCTAAAAAATCGCGCTTATTATCTAAGGTTTCGATATAGGATCCCAAGGCTGTGTCGTCCGTCCCAAATTAATTGTTAGATTATGAGCCCAAGAATCGTGCCGGTGCCGGGGATGAGCGGATTATCCCTATCCGGTTATCCGTTTAGCCGTTATCCGTCGGTCTTAGCCTATCTGTTATCCGCACCATTGTCCGGGCCTTTAGCACCGGATAACACTCTGGATAAGGCAAGAATTGGTTGCTTTCAATTTGCTATTTTTCTATGGAAGACAAACCCCATCAGAAATCAATTTGTGCCACGCACTACTGCGCCTTTACCGTCTGGTTCATCAGTGGTTTAGAAAGGTAGTACAGGTGCTTGAATCTTTGTTTTTGCCGGAGGAAGTAGTCTTGTTGAGATCCTTTGGATTGCCTGGGTGGGGGTGTCCGGTCCGACGAATCTTAGCCGTTATCCGTTGTCCGTTCATCTTTGCCCTATCCGTTGTCCGGCCCATTACCCGGGTTCCGAAAAAAAAAACTCTTATGCACTCATTCCTGGCCGGTATCCAAACAAAGATGCCGTAAGAGCAATTTCTATTTGAGAAGGTCCGGACGCCGCCACGCGCGCACGATCTGACGATTTTTTTTCCGCAAAGACTCTACCCTCTGTTTTCAAGGTAAGACATATGGTACTCTGCAATGTTTTACATCATTCATTTAACCCCTAAAGCAATAGGTCATGATCAAGGGTAATGTATCGTCGTGTGATGATGCTGCTCGTCTCCCTCTATTCGTTAGCTAATTTTGAATAGCATGCTTTCATTTCTATAGCACATTTACGCTATATGTACGTAATTCTATTCTTCATTATGCACTTTTCGTATTCTTGAGTGTTCATGAAAGAAAATAATGTTGTAATAGCGGATGCGTCGACAATGAATCTACTATTTAAACGAGGTGGAGAGTCCTACCGGAGTGACATTTTTTTCTATCCTATACCCCTCTCGTCATCATCTGAATTGCGTTTTTCAAAGAATTTGACGTCATATCTTACCGCTACACCGCATTTCTGGCTGTTTTGTAAAGTTTTCCGCTGTTTAGAAGTCGTCGCCGTAAATGAAGGGTCTTCTGGTGGTGCTGCTTTGTGTTGCGATCGCCTATTGCGCAGAGGAAGCAGGGAAGAAGCTGACAGACGAGGAGAGATGTAATGCTCCGACTCACCTAGATGGACCACAATGCATGGCGTTCTTCAAGAGGTAAATGCTGTCATGTCAAAAATTGAACTCAAGAGAAAATAATCCAAAGAATCACGAAGTATAACAGTCTTTTTGCTCTAAAGAACATTTGTTCGTGTTTTAAGCCCAAGGATTTTGGAGGTTAAAATAACAACACCTAGCGTCTGTCACAAATAAAAATCAGTGCGATTTTTCCTTCACTCCCGAATCTTTTCAATTTTATCAATTTTCAACTATTTGTTTCATGACTAATTCTATTTCCACCATCGTTTGAATCCTCATTTCACCACCACTTCCCTGTTTGGGACCGCTTTCTACAAAGAGCTTCAAGAGGCATTGAGCTCTGAGCATTTCAACAACATCTATTCAAGGTACACCTACAACAAGGAAAAGAAGCAATGCGAAGAATTCGTTTATGGAGGATGCCGCCCATCTCCAAACAACTTTGAGACGATGGAGGAGTGCAAGAAGACTTGTGTAAAGTAATAGGCAACGGCTCTGGTAGAACGCAGTACAAGAAGAGGTCTTCGACTGCTTGAAAAACTATTATTCCTTCTCAACATTATGCTGTAAGCTCTTCATTGTTTGCTCGTGAGATACCATTGCGTATAAATGGCAGAGTAGTGCAAAATTGTTCGCTGTTCTTTATTCTAACAAAAACGTTCCATCATCGTTGTTATTTTCACCTCCATATGCTTCTGTCCACTTTGGAGCAGGAGCTCTTTCCGAATGCTTTGTCGGATCTGGCCTTCTCTGAATAAGAGGTCTTGAAGGCAGTGGCCCACCTCATTTTCGTGGTTGAGCTAACAGCAGATTCAGCATCTACTCGGCACGCTGATTCCAGCGATATATACATATCGTCTTAAAATGGTCTTTAAAATGCGAAAAATCTCAAAATGGTCTCCAAATGCTCTTTAGTTACTTTCACCCCTTCGAGAACGGGGTTTCGTCGCTCTTGTGCCCATTGATGTGCCTTGCTGGGATTGTCATGACGAGAAGGTCCAGGATATGTTGCTATCTCCAACATTCAAAACCAGGTGGTCCCCTTCCTTTAACGAAGACGCAATTCCATATATGGGAGGAAAAAAGGGCTTTTACTGGGATTAGTATCCTGTCTTCTTTACCACTCTATTGTATCAGTTGTTTGTTTTCATCGACTGGCCATGGCCAAAGTTGGAGAACAGTGTTGGATTCTCTGAATCGAGTCCTGGAATTCAAGTATCAACCACGTCATGGACTTCACCTGCAGACAATGTAATGTCGTAAGCGGAATTAGACAGGTTTCCTGAGAGGAAGAGTCGTGTCGTTTTCAGGAATGCATCCTCATCAAGAAACCAAAAATTTGAATATCGCACAACTGAGAATGTAAGTGCAAAAATGGATAGGAAGAGTAAAGCGTAAAATGGAAAACTTCCCCACACTGCTTGCCTCTACCCCTTCTCTCATCACTAATCATGGTCAACTGTTAATTCACATTACATCCATATGATAGCAAGCAAAGGGGTGTGTATCATGCGGGGAAGAGGGGCGTAACCAGGTGGCTCCGATTGGCGCAGTCGGGCCGTCCGTCACGCCCATCTGTTTGAACACGAACGGCATCAATCCCATATATGGTCTAATTGTGCTTATCGCCGTACGAGTCAAACAGATGGGCGTGTTTGTGCCAATCAGAGTCGCCTGGCTACGCCTCTTCTTCCCTCACGATGATACACACCACAAGCAAAGCATTGACAATATGGTTAGAGAAAGGCACATCTAGCGAAGGTCGTCACCGTTTATAACGGAGAAGCAAATTTATTTCAAATTCTTGACGACAATCGGGATAGGACCCGTGAATAGAAATTGTAGAAATGGAGTTGAAAGAAAAATAAAATTAACTGCTTACAACATTGAACGCAATAAAGAGTAGCAGCACAATGAAACCTCCAGATTCAAACCCTCAAAATCAAAACAGAATCTGCGACTATCCGTTGGATAGAGGATTAGATCAAACTGGAGAACAGCGAATCGAAGATGGAAGGTATTATCCAGTCACCACGAGATGGAATGCATCTCCAGCACTACTAAGTAAAAATTAATTTCTCCATATCACACAGAAAAATCAAAAACCTGGAGAAAAAAAAAACAAGATCCAATTAGGAATTGTTGTAAAATCCAGATTTCATGCCTTCCGCTTCGCATACTTTCTTACATGTCTTCTTCTTCTCGAAGTTGTTCGGACCAGCACTACATCCGTCATAGTAGAACCGCATACATCTGCTAGTGGTAGTGTTGTAGTAATACCTGGAATGCAGCCATATAAAAAGTTGCATGATGGTAGGCGTTCTCACTTAGATGTAACAGCTCCATAAATTTCCGCATAGGACTTGTGAGCACGTTTACCTCCTCAGTCGCGCTCTGCAGCGCCTCTCGCCTACAGGTGGTTTTGATGCCGTGCACCTGTCAAACACACGCTGCTGGCCGCTCTCCAGATTTTGTTGGCCCTTCACACGTTGTTGTTCGACGGTGACCGTGTGTTGGTAGCTGCTCGCCTTACTAACCCACCAACTGCAGAACACGACGAGGAAAAGCGCCAGGAAGAAGGGCCTCATATCACCTACCTGTAAATAGATATAGCATTGCTTGAAAATAAAAAAAAAGAAATATTTACACGTGTACACGTATGTTTTTCAGCTTTTTTTTAGGAAAGCCTTGAAGGCAGAGAGGGAGGTACTTTGTAATAAAGAAGTAGCAACGCCTGTTGAGAGAGCATTTTTGCAAGGCGTGTACAAATTCTGGAGTTCCGCGTAAGGGAAAACTCCAGTGGACATGTCCTCACTGATTCCTCACTGATGTTTTGCTATTTCCACCTGCAGGTCGATGATTGCATATCCAATGAGGCTCTCCAATTCGGCCGAACACGAAATCTAATTGTTGGTTTTTTTTCGTTGTTGGGGGGGGGGGAGGGGGGTAAGAACTCAGCAAGTGTGATTCTCAGACATATCCAATAAGGCTCTCTTCAGAATCCGAATGTAACATTATTCGTGAAATTTTCACCCATAACTTCACTAACTTTCACACGCGCCCGTCAGCTAGAAATAAACAAATCACTGTGTTTTTTTTAAATAATGATCACGGAATAGATGGCTATGGACTTTGAATGAATCTATTACAGCAATACCCTGCATCACTCGGGGTACTATATAAGAAACCCGAGCGGAGCTTGATATGTCGCCTATCTTTCGAAGAGGGCCATGTCGTTCTTTCTCGCACGAGTATTTGAATTTTTGGAGATCAAATATTCGAGTTCACCAGAGCCGAAATATCGGATGTTTGTACAAGTGTTGGTAGCATGCACAAGGCAAAACAATGAAAAGACGAACATGCTCAATATTGTCGAATTGATGGCAACGAACCTTCAATGAGGCCACTGAATTATATAGTGCAATACTAATCCGCCGTGTAAGCGTATTTTAGACGTTTAACCCACATCCGTGCAATATCGAAAGGTCGCTTTATACGATTCTAAAAACCACATATCTCTCGTACGTCGAACTCTTCTCATGTTTGAGAAGATTTGTAAAAAAAACATTAGGTACCGTTAGGTAGCAAGGCTTTCAAAAAACTTGTTTGGAAATGTATTACTTCCTGATGCTCAGACGTTTTGTGTTGTAAAATTCTGTTGTTAATAATGGTACAGATGTATTTGTCGTTGATTGTGAGCTTGGTATTAATTCTACACATTCTGCACCACTGGTTTTTTATATTTTTATTCTGTTTTATATCCGACAAAGGTTGCCTATGTAAAAAATATAGATATTAGGTTGTCGGGGAATGATTGACACACTTCACCAAAAATTCTTTCTTGCATCCCTCCAACATGACTTGTGCCCAGGATTTGTGAGGATATGATAGCCTCGTCTCTGGGCATTTACGCCATGAGTATGGCAGAGTGTAGCGCTGCGCCTTTGTTCAAGTAGGAGCAAAAATTGACGCGCAAGCAATTCAAGTGATTTCCTTCTACGAGATCCTCTTGAGCGCCAGTGCAAGCAAGAGGAACCACTACACCATCATGGCATTTGACTGGAAGTTCTCCAGTCATGTAACCATAAAGCGTCGGTTCTGTCCTTTCGTTTCGGAGGATGTGTCTCCTCAAACACATTTACCAACTAGGCGACCTCCTGAGCATAGGAGCAGGGCATGCTCTGCCGGATTTGTTGGCAAGCAATGGAGTGGGTAACATCAACTAGACAATAGTCAATTTTGGGCGAATACTGGCAAATACCGATAAAAAAGACATCGACGAGTCGAAATGCACTTTTTGGTCACAGAAATTACCCTCATATAGATTTGTCGATTCGTCCTCAGTAGGGGAAGCAGACATGGACAACGTTGTCACACTGTCTACGACCAATGGTTTCTCCATTTCTGAACCCGTGGAGACGGGTCTGCGCATGAGAGGTAGCCCGAGGCGATGGGTACACATTGTGCTTACAACAAATCTTGAAGTTCCCTAAATGAAGGGAAAAAGTTTAAAAAAGGGATAAAATTCTGGAGTGACTCAATCATTTCCCGACAACCTAGTACATACATATCTGCCTTGACAGATGTATTTTTCTTTCTTTTCGCCAATGAAACACAAACCTTTACTATTAAAAAAAGTGTCAGGGCACTGTATCGAAATAAATGCCGCTAAAAATTGTCGTGCTATTTTCATGCGTGCTAGGACACCTCTCGCATTTAATCAAACACTTCGGAAAATGAGATTTTCGCAATTTTAGTCACCAACTAGGAATGATATCCTTTTGTAACGACATGAAAAGCCTCGGCCATACAGCTTTGAACTTTTTCCTGGCATTAGTCAGAGTTTGGCAAATGTGGACAGCTTAACATACATAGCACAACGTTAGCTCCGTTCGACTTCGTGCCAATCCCTGTGTTGTCATCCGAGGATACAGTTCAGCCTATTAAAATACACATAATCAGCATTTCTTCGGAAAAAAAGCTTGCCCTTCTCCTATAAAATGGAATATTCACGCTAATCTTTCGCTGTCGCGATTACCCACTATCCCTGTCTGAGGTAGTTGAAAGAGTTTCTCGCTTTGGTTCCATTTTCCCCTACATTCAAAAAGATTTCCAATGCAGAGCCCAAAAATGAAATTCCTCCTACTGATGCTGGTCTGTGCTGCGTTCTGCTATGGGTATTACACGACGACAAGACCCAGGAACAAAAGGTGTTATTACCCAAACCGTTGAAAGGACCGCAGTGCTACGAATCTGTAATAAGGTATCATCTTTCTATGTCGCTGGGTAGAAATATGTGTCCTGTACAGAAGCACTAATGAAGCTGGCATTTCAGGTTTACCTACGATAGAGATAAAAATATGTGTGTGCCGTTCATTTACGACGGCTGCGACACATCGCGGAACAACTTCAAGTCATACAAAGTCTGCAGAGAAACATGTGTGAAACAGTGACATACTGTTGCTTTTCGTTGTTTCCTAGTTCGATGCCCTTGGTTTATTAATCATGAATAGTTCTGTGATAGAGCTATTGGGTGATATTAAATGAATTCTCGTGAGTCTCCATGCCTGAAACAGGAAATGATGCCAAGAAAAAGTAGTGTGTTTCATTCGACCACTTATTGGGAAAACCTAGATGCGAATTCGTCGTTTTTCTCTTCACTGTGTACAAAAGGGCTTCATTCGGCCGGGGTGAATGTAACGGTATTGCTGTCGTGTCACCGTCAACAGAATTATCGAACATGTCAGCGTCGATGGAGCAGAAAATCAATAATGTTTTGGAATTAAGTGTTTATTTGTTTATTATTCACTAGCGAACATGAAATTAGCTGTTGCTGTCTCAAACGAAGTTGAGATGTGTTGCGAATGAGTGCTTGTTTTTCTTACCATAACTATGCGTCACCCTGTATACATATAATCAGACAATTTGGCAGGAATAACCCCACGTGGATAATTCCAAAGAAGCGGTCTGTGATTGCCGCCTATGTTGCTCCCGGGTTCAGACCCACAGTAACCTTTCTTTATGTCCTTCGTAACCTGTACATGGACCGAGGTGGAGGCTGCCTGTTCCAAAAATTAGAGCAATTCAATGTTTTGCGTGCAGCTGCACAAGGCGCATTTTGCCTCGCGTCGAATCATGAAAAGTGAGCGCTATCAGTAACTAGAAGCGTAACAAAACATGTCTCGCCTATAACAACTTGTCGCGGATGGGAGACTCCGCTCCCCGATGTAGTGGTGGCGCGGAGCAGTGCTCTGCCGCGCCCCGCGGCCAGTGGTTGCCGTGGCGGCGTTGCAATGCGCGCCGCTATGGCAGGAAGTGCCGCGTTATTTCCATAGGGTCCGCCCACTCATTGAAGCGGCGTGTACAGGGAACGTCAATCACGATCGCTCCTCTCGCGGACTGACGCACCGCACGGTCTACGCGGCGCGGCTGAGCGCCGTGGATGTCGGGTGTTGCTTCGCCCGCGCCGCGCAGGAGGTGCGGCGCGTCAGTCGGCCGGAGTAGCAATCGTGATTGACGTTCCCTGTATAAGCGACTCGGCGCGCCCTGCTCTCTTGTTCGAAATCGTCGAGAGTTATCACAGGAGCCGATCGGTGATTTTAGTTGGAGGACCCTAGAGGTCCTGCACGGTTGATGATGGCCTGGAATGGTAAAGGTATTAGGCGGTGTATTATGGAGTGGTGAGGCAGGACTCTGACGCTGTCAATGTACAATGAAACCACCGATTCACAACACAACTGGATGGAAACCTGCCAAGTGGCAAGATCGGTGGAACAGACAGTACCGCAATTCAATTTTTCGAATTCAGTATAACTTCTTATTTTCACCCAGACAGCGGTACCTCCACGTAGCTTAGTGGCAACTTTTTATAAGGGTAATCACGATAATTTTCGGTGTCTGAGACCTTCACCACAAGAGAAGCCAGGTGTAGCCCCAGTAATTTCATGGAAGTCACATCTCTGGAGGCTTAAGAATCTCGAAGAAAAAAACAACCTAAACGCTACCTCTTCATTCCCGGGCGAGTTGTATCGTGACTTGAATCAGCTGTTTTCATCGGCAATCATTCGGTTTTTAAATGATGAAGTTCATTGCCAGCACTTTACCCTACTATTCTTAACTAATAATGGTTGCATTGCCTACTCGTTCCCTTCTGCTGCCCCTTTTCGCGAGCTTTTTATTATTTCATTCAACTCATAACATCCACTCTTCTCTTGTTTGTGTAATTGCTATATTTCTTTTTTGTTCTTCCAAAGCAGTTTTGTTTTTTTTTTTTAGTTTGGCATAGGTGATTGTATGCGTCAATCATTATTTATACCTCAATTTCTTGTTTTTATGCCTGCAAATGCTGCTTAAGAAGGCCAATATTCAAGTTTGTCAGGAAAATGTGTGACGATGAAGGCAGCGTTATAGACTTCTTCGTCCTATCTCAGCCTGTCAAAAGACCATTTTTTTCAGTCGCAGCAAACTGAAGGTATTCAGAAACTATTTCCCCGTGACTTCCAACAGAACTCTTCTTCTTTTTTAGAGTTCGCCCCGTTTGGTAGCGGGATCCGCATTGTGGGTCTGTTGACGTCATTTAGCCCCGTCGTGCATTTGGTCCGGGTGGATTTCAGCTAGCTTGAAATCGCCGTGGAGCGCTGCTTGTGACGACCGTTTGACCGTTTGCTGGAGAAGTTGAGATCAAGGCCGACTTCGCAGAAGGTTCTTTCCTCAGCACGATAAACGTAGCCGTAACATCGCAGACGAGATTCTCGAAGTTTATCTCTAGTCGTAGCTGCAGCTCAACTTGTGCGATTTGTTCATTAGATAGTCTGGGTAGACACTCACATCTAAACATTTCCGAATACGCTCGATTGCGAGAATTCATAGGAAACAGCAGCATTCGATTGCAGAGGGTTGTGAGCTTTTGTTCCCTACTGCACAGATAGTGCTCTTCGCATAAGAAGTATGATTCCGTGAGCGCTCTGTTTGAGTCATGCCACCAATTTTGAGCTCACTTAGCTCGCCTTAGCAGGAGCATAGCACGATAACTCGCACCCATGATCTCTGTTAAAGATAATGGCTTTTCTGCACGTTGAATTTCGCTTAATTAAAAAAATAGATGTTTGATATCGGGGGTTGCAATGCTAGCTCGCCTTAAGGTGTTACGTTGCCAAGCTTCTGCGCCGCATCTCAAACTTGGGTAATTAAACTTTATCCTTATTTCAGATATAAGCAAAATATGGCACATTAAAAGGCATACATAAAAGGATATGGCAATGGTCATGGCGATGAGAATAAGTGAGGATCGTAAATGAGGTTAACATGAGGCAGCACATATCAAATTGAGTCTGTATATACACAAAGATGGGCGGAGTTGCGCAGATGATATGCGCGATGCGGGCTCACAAAGAGCACATTTAAGCTACAAGCGTATCGATCGAGGAAAACGAACTTGCAAAAGATTAATCATCTCCTGGGATAGCAATAAGGATTGCTATATTCAAAGCTCCACCTAGAAGAAAGTTCTGAACGAAAGTTCAAAACTGATTTTCTTGACTAGTACTGTATATAAGAGAAAACTCCTACCGCAAGTTCGATGTGATGGCCACTTTCACGAAACTCGCTTTAGAAAAGTTTTTCTATTAGAAAACACAAAAGCAAGCAGTGGTGCTCTAAACCTAAAAATCTTACAGTGGAAGCCCTTCAAAGTGGTTGTGCTAGTTTACACATGAATGGGCCATGGTACGAGCCAACTTCGGCTACCGAATGTAGGGCTTGATTTTCTCATCCGACCAGCTTTTGGAACTGCCTCGTCCTCTACTGTTGCAAACACCTATGTATGTATGTTGCGTGGATTTCGCACGATCTTCTTCTTATCCACTCACGGAAATTTTTGTGTTGGAGATTTCGCTGAATTTCGAGGTTTTCAGGGGAGATGCGTCCACAGTGCGGACGGGTTTTCCGCTGAGGATATACGCGCGTAACGCAACGAAATCCTGTGGATGGTGCTCATTTTATACACTATCACCTTGACCACCTTGACTCCCGTTGATCGTCGGGTAAACCGAGCGGGCGCCAGCAATCCTTCCATTTGTCCCTCTCACGTGCCAGGGTAGTCCAATGCGTTCTGTCCGTTCGAGAGACACGAAGAGCATCATATCGTTCTTTAAAGGACTTCGTGAAGAAGTCTGACCATCGGGTCGGTGGTCTCCCTGCCGTGTGCTTCACGTTCCGCGGAGTCCAGTCGCTGACGGCTCTCGCCCAACGGTGGTCGTTTAGGCGCATCATGTGTCCGGCCCACCTGATATTACTCAACTTGGCGTACACGGCAGCGTCCCTGATCTTCGACTGTTGACGTAGGGTGGAACTCCGTATTCCCGCACTTGCGTGTGGCGGGTCATTCCTAGCATCACCCTCTCGATGGAGCGTTCGATGACGCTGACCGCATTCTCATCCTGCTTACGTAACGCCCAGGTTTCCGAAGCGTAAGTCAAAGCAGGGAGAATCGTGGTGTTGAAGAGGTGGGCACGGAGCCTGGTGTTCTTCGTCCTCTTCACTACGTCCTCGATGCTCTTATAGGCTCCCCAAGCGGCTCGCTTCCTCCTGCCCAGCTCTGGAGCGAGGTCGTTCATCATGTTGACTTCTCGACCTAGATATACGTAGCTGGAGCATTCGGAGATGGTCGTTCCGTTGAGCAAGAATGGGGCATCCGGGACCCATCCGTTTCTCATGAACATCGTCTTCTTTAGATTCAGTTGGAGGCCGATCTTTCCACACGCGTCGTCGAAGTCGGCCAGCATACGTTCCGCTTGACTGATGCTAGGTGTTATAAGGACGATGTCATCAGCGAAGCGAAGATGGTGTAGCAGCCGGCCGTCAACTCGCACTCCCATATTGTCCCATTCTAATCTTCGCATGACGTCCTCGAGGGTGGCGGTGAATAGTTTCGGCGACACAGTGTCGCCTTGTCGAACCCCTCTCCTGACGTCGATGGTGATGTCATCGTAGAATGGCGAGATTCTGGTCGTGAAGTTGCTATAGAGCTCACGAAATATCCTGATGTATTGAGTCGGTACACCCTGGTTGCCCAGGGCTTCCAAGACTGCTTCTGTCTCAACGGTGTCGAAGGCTTTCTTCAAATCGATGAACGTGAGACAGAGAGGCATCTTGTACTCTCGCGATACTTCAATGAGCCTAGTGACGGTGTTATACACTATAGTGTACACCATTCCATACACTGCTCTATACACTGTGCTAGAGCACGCGTAGCACACCGAGTCAATGGCGTTAACTGGCGTGGTAGACACCAAAATGGCCACGCTCGCAACCGTGTCCACGGCAGTATCTGCGTGGGTAGACCGCTGTTTTCTGTGTTTGAGTTACCATTGTGATTGTCTGGCAGCAGACCACACGGAGAACGATTCACCTCGAAAATAGGGATTTCCGTGAGTGCTGCCTTCAAGCAGCAGTGATCGTCTGTAGCAAAGTGAGTTTCTTTCGTGAGTTATCGTGAATACTTCTTCATGGCACCCATACATAAAACTCAAAAATCTCATGAAGAACTCAAAAATTGCATCTAAGTTTGGTAGAATTGCCTGTCCAAGAACATGACGGGAGAAATTCCCGAGGACATTCTATAGTTTCGAGAATTCTGCGAATGTTTCACAGTGGTTTGTGATCCATTGCTGCGAACAAACATGCTCACACTGCAAGAAGCAGGAAGTCTATAGTGGTGTTGTGAAATCTATGTAGGTTTTTCGAACCACGAATATGGCTAATTGGAGGATGCGAATAGAACACTTAATCTCTAGCTATTGACACGCACTGCTCTCTGTCGTTAACTCTTCCAATTATTGATGTTGCAGACACCAAATTGTATGAGAACCTATGTATTGTATCATAATAAGAACACCCACGCATGCCAACTAATTTTGGACGAACACTTCGATTCTGCATATCATATCTCAGTACTAAACAAACAAAGAAATTGAGAAAAAGTTTAAAGACACATTATTTCGATCACCACCCTTATGGATTTCAATGTTCCTTTTGGCCTGCTAGTCCCCGGTATTTGGTAACATCGGCTTACCTCACACATTTCTTGCGAAATTTTTATGGATGAACTTCAACAGACGTTTCAAAGAGATTTGCTGTCCATTTTTAGGCACTTCAAAAACATAAGATCATTTTGCCAATAACAGAGCATACCATCTCTCATTGTTGACTGTGGCTGGTGGGGTAGTAGGGCTGTAAGGCTCTTTTGAAACAAATCCGCATTAACACTTTGGTTACAAATGCAATTGAAAACAAAATAATGGAATCGGTAAGTTAGACCTGATTATTTGTTATGCAAGACCTCATTTTGATTCAATGTTGTAACAAATCGATCAGTGTTGAATAAATCTCATAAACTATCTATTGAAATGATACAGGAATACTAGTGGGCATTTTTCCGGTCTATATAAGGGAGATATGGAAACGCATTCACATCGTCAAATGATTCGAACTATGCCCTTCTTCGTCCTGTTCGCTTGCGTAGGTTTCTTACATACAACTAGTAGAGATAAGTAGCTGCGCCTTGACACGGGTCTCTCTCTTTCTCTTCTTGTGGACTCCGACAAAGGGGAACCATATTAATGCTTGTGCATGATAGTGCGCACTATATGCTTGTTTACTCTGAATTTTAATAATTTCTCATAACGGTGCATGAAAAGGATGGTAATAATTTCTCATAAAAGGGTATAAAAAAGATGTTTCGTCGCTCACAAGTATTCGAAAGTGATGAAAGTTTGAGAAAAAGGTTTCATTTAATGCTCCTGAAGTTCAGCGGATTTTCAAATGCACTTGAGGGGACGAGCTTTGCCGAGGCCTAGTCGATATGCTGATCACATGGTCAACCAGGGGGCCTCGAGTCCTAGTAAAGTTTTTTGATCATTGGTATATATGGAAAATTGTGTTTCCTTCAGGCCTTTCATCTCGTGTCAATCGCATGCTTTGCTGACGCATCAAAACATAATTTGCCGGACTGTCAAATGGTGATACCTACCAAGACAATTGGCGACTATACGCGAGGGAGGCTGTATGATGAAGTTGTTGCTGTAATGAAAAAAGATACCATGGCAAGTTTCACTTCTCACAAGTAACCGAATGCTACCCAAATGTTCCAACTATTCCCTCAGATATGTTCCAACTATCCCCTCAGATTATGACCACCGCCGATGAGATACCCTTCTGTCTGCCGTTCATCTCCGATAGGTGAGCACGGGCATCCGGTAGTGCTCAGTGGCAGAAATACCACCAAGCAACCTAAAGCGCCAACTAGTCAGAAATCGGATGTACAATCGCTTCTGCATCACACTAAATTGCGTCGTATACCCCAGAGGCAAACCAGGCAGATTACACGTGTTCAAGAGTGAACTAACTGATCACTTGCATCAGCTGTAGCGAATAATATAATGGTCAGACAGCACAACCGTTGTGCGCACGCTTCAGACAGCACGTGGACGACAAACAAAGATCACGAAAGGGCACTCCTCTTTATAACCCTTGGTAACCACGGAAGGGTACGACACGATATAGTATAGATATACACGATAGCCAATTTTAAAGTTAATGTACAATCCTAGAACCTGAAGCATCAGCTCGCAACACTTTGGAGGCTTTGTGGATGCATGCGAAAAACTCGAAAATGAACCGCAAGGAAGAATGCCTCTCAGCTACGCGAGAGCTTGCTGCATATCTTGAACTGTTCTTCTGATCCAAAGAGGGCGGTCAAGTCACTCGTTCAAGTGGACAGTTAGCGGTCGTTACTGTCTCAACACAACTGCTCTCACATTAAAAACTGAGCATTGGTCTGTGAGGTGGATCCGTGATGAAAGACAGGAATAGCGTTTTGTTCCAGTTGTTCTGCAGGCTCCGAAAACGGCGAATTGCCGAAACGTTAGCCAACATTAATCCGTTAATAACCACGTGTATAGCTCAAACAGCAAAAGAAATATTGATCAAACATGCTGAGAGTTATCAATAGTCGAGTGCGCTCTCCTTCGTGCTCAAATTAGAATTCCCAAAAAGAAAAGTTAAAGCAAGTCTCGGCACCTAATATCACATTTCAGGTATGCAAATTCACATCATGGCATGTGGGCTTCTAAAGGGATCTTTTCATTGTGATAATCATTAAATAGTCATAATCAAAACAAATATCCCCTCACAATCCCGACTCGTTTTTAGAGAGCAAAAGCTATAAAACGTCGGTGTAACTTAATCTAAACTTAAGCGTAATAAAATGCTTTTTAAATGTGGTTAATAATAAATATAGTCTTTTCAAAGAAAAAATCCTTGCGTCGCGCTACACTGCGCGTAGACTGAGCCACGCGGCAGCACGTATGATAATGCACAGGGTGCACGGCACGTCTCAGCAGATGGGTGATGTAGCACGAGGCAAGGATTTTTCGGAGCGATTGTATGTATGTCAGTTAAAGCAATTTTTAGGAGTACGACTGCGAGCTGGAAGAGATTGCCTATCAACTTGCGAGAGATGGGATTTTTAGTATGCCCGAAAGAAATGCTGTGTACGGCGAGAGGTAAGATTTTGAGTACATTTCCGAAGAACATCCTTCTCACTGAGATTTTTTAAGCACAACGAAAGAGAGCTTGAGCTTGAAGAACATTATCCAGGGGTGGAAACATCGGTTACAGCTGGTATGGTCAAAATCGTCTAACGTTACAGGACTTATTGGTTTCGCTCTTTCTTTCAATTTGCTCATTTCAGATGAGCAATGAGAAGAAATTCGGCTGCATTGTGTTGAAGGGTCCAAAACTTTTCAAGGTCGTTTGTGTTTTTGAGTAGACAGTTCCTGTGCATAAAGCTTTAGTGCAATGTATTATTTTTGAAGAAATTGAGCTGGACCAGCACTTTTGAGATAGGTGTGTGCGAATAGAATTGTACAGGAATGAGCACACGGACAATGGCACAATGAAAAGTCTTCAGACAACAAGGAGCCGTGTACTGTGATGGGTAATTCGCCGAGAAATCGAACACAAACGAAACACTAAACACAGACTTCTGGTGAAACTCAGAATCGGTTGAGCCCCGTTAAAAGGGCTATCGGCCACTTTGGAGCATTTCACGTATATCATTGGAATCAGCGCGTTGAGTGAAGAGCAGACATTGCTCCTTCATGGTTGCATAAAACGTGTAACCAGTGAGGATCGCGTAAAAACTGTTGCTACGGGAGATGTGATGTAGCACCATACAGCGCTGCAGCACCTGTGTCGCTGTACTGATGATTGCCGCAACACCAATGTTGTTGCATAAATCATAACAGCAACACCTCCTTGTTGCTATATGAAGGACCGTTTCAACACGTCTTGCTGTGTCCGAAAAGTGTGATGATGGCTGCAGCACGCAGAGCAGGCAGAGCTCATGATACAGCAATCCCGTATTATTTCTCTTTGCAAATCACTTTCTTTCTTCAGGATTGACCCTAAGTAGCACTCTTAGAGGCAGTGTGTCACCTCGTTTCGCGTTTTGGAGATATCAGCATATCCCTTATCTCCTCGCCACGCTGATTTCAAAAATGTATATAAAATGTAACAAAAGTGACGATAAACCCGTTTCTGGGACGGTCGAGAGTGCAGTTCACATACCACCTGGGCGGAGCAGTCCGTGGGTGTGCTGGCTGCCCGCCACGCAGCCAACGAGTTTTGACATGCCGGATCGATGAGATCAACTGCTTCACACGTCAGCTCGGTTGAGCAAACTGCTACAAGCCCCTTAGAAAACCCGTCTCGAAAAACAGGTTCAAAGACCGTTTTATGATGTTTTATGTATGTCGTCGGAATCAGCGAGTCAAGGAGATTCACATCTGCTAACAGCTCGAAACGAGGGGACACTGTCTTTAAGGTGGAGTTACGCGATTAGAATCTGTAACAGTATGAGGACCTGAAAAATTGAAGACACTGCTGATCATTCGTCCTCTGCGGATTATTCGATATTACAGAGAAAGGCCTAGAGACAAGATCTGTGCGAACACATGACTACCTTAAATATTCGAAATTATTCGATTATTCGAGAAAGGGTCGAAAGGATTTTCGAATAAATTTTTTTCTTTCTTTTTTCGAGAAGTCGAATCTTGAATAAATTCGAAAATAGCCCATTTTCAAATAGTCGACTTTCAAATAAATTCGAAAATGACCTTTTTTCAATTACAGGGTGACAATAAAGTCTTTGGCCAAAACTTCCACAGAAATTTTTCCTGGCAACTTCGACAAACAATTAGGGGCAATGCTGTTGGTTGTGTTGCATATGTTGCTACCAACATATCTTTAGTATTTGACACAGTGTCAAAGCCTTTGAGTAAAATGGCAGCATCATAAACTAAAGTAGTGCGAAGGTGCGATTGCTCATTTCCTACAGAGCGTGGTAGAAAGTTCTATTTCTCCCATCGTCTGCTCATTTTTCGCAGAAAAACTATTGAAGCGCTTCAGATTTATTCAAAATTGAGCATCTCCTACGCCTTCTGAACTATAGTATTGGCTAAGATTATTTTTAAAGGAATTATTCAAAATGTTAACATTTCACCGCATTAGTTGGTGTAACCCTCTGTTGAAAGAGAGGACCGGCATGAAAAATATTGGGAATAATGCCCAAAGTGTCCTCTATATGACCCCAAAAGTACAGGTTCCTGCGGCAAAGATGTCGGCAGCTGGAGTGTATTTAGTCCTGGAAGTGGTGTGCTCGTCATCAGCGTGGCCGCCGGATGAGCTCTGCCATGATTTCTTGCCAGAAAATTCTGTTAGAGAACGCCTTGAGAGGTAATGATTTCTCGAAAATGTCCGTAAGTGAAGGCAGTTTTATTGCTAGCAATATTTCCTATTGTTATCCTTCTTTGGAGCAAAAACCACCAAGTGATCATCTCTTGCAGTTTTCGCGAAAACACAGAGGTGAAGTCAGTGCTTAAAAATCGATGGAGGAATCCGTGATTGTATTTTTTTGCTCAGTCCCAACCGCACATTATATGAATAAAACAGATTTTTTAAAACAGCTTTGTAACTACTTTTGAAGAAAAATTCATAAGACATTGGTTGTGAGGTCACTTTGGTGACTATGACACATTCACGAAATATTCCTCATACTCCTTGATACCAACATATCCTGATATATCTGGATATTTGCTTTATAGCACACTCCTTTGCCTTGCTCCTATAAAATTATGGGACTTATCGGAGAAACCCTGTGAGAGTTGTAGGGTTGAATTTACACTGAGGAGGTGCGGGCTTGAGGTTATGCGGCTCGTGAGGGTTTTGAGGCCTATATCGGAAAGGCTGGAGGTTTGCTCAAAATCTTAATAGTGGTTTCTGGAGCTCATGCATAGGGTAAACTCATACAAAATTTTGGTTACCTTGTCTAACCTACAAGAATTTTTATGAGTTGCAAAGTATGGCCAAAGACTTTGTTGTCACCCTGTAGTCCAACTTCTAATAAATTCGAAAATGGGCTTTTTTTCGAATAGTTGAGTTTCAAATTATTCGAGTTCGAATGTTTTTTCGAATTTTTTATTCGAACACGTTATTCGGTCCCAAGTATAATAGCGGGTATATATCCACCCCTTTCGTTTTTTTCCACTTTGCTATCCAATATGTTTCATCCATTTACGTGCTCATTTCTTGGCGCAAGTGCGGTGTCTCGGCGAGCGTCAACACGAAATGAGGAAGGAGTAGATCATGAATAGTTATCATGTGGAAATCGACAGGATAAAGACAACCTGCAGTAAAACGAGTATAGGAAGATTTATGTATATTTCAATCACGTATTTACGTTTCTTTTTCTTCGAAAGTTAACAAATTTTATTTCCATTTCAATTTTTATGGTTTACAACCACAGAGAAGGACTACAATGGTGTAATATATTTTGAGGTGGTTCCGGGAAACCAGAATGTCAAACCGGACCTCTTATGTTAACAATCGATGAAATTAGATCAAGCAATAAAAACAGGCAAGGATCAGCGAGTCGCAAAGAGGTAGTGTTTCAACAAGCCATTGCTAGACCGCGTTCATCTTTGACGACTTGGCAAAAATTATTGGAGCTTGGTTGCGGATTACTAGTGCATCTATCATCCAGCTCTAATTTTGCGCTATCCGACTACCAATTATTTTTATCGTTGCAGAACTACTTGAATGGGGAACCCATAGGGACATAGAATCTTATGTGACTCAGTTTTTTTTTTTGCCGAAAAAGACCAGAAGTTTTACGAAAGAGGAATTGTGAAATTACTAGGAAGATGGCAATAGATAATCAAATTAAATGGAAAATATGATATTGGTTAATGCTCTTTCATTGTAAAAAAATATTTTTTTTCGGAACGCTCTACGATTCTATTTACTTTCTGATCAACCTTGTACGTGTTCGCCGTGAAGGCCATCGTCACCAAAATTGACTTTGAAGAATTTTTCTATTAGAAAACACGACAGCAAGCAGTGGTGGACTTGATTTAATATCCAAATTGAGTATGCTATAAAGTGGCTGTGCAAGTCTATAAACAGGCCCTGGTATGAGCCAACTGCGACTTTCGGAGTGGAGGGCTTGGTACTCTCATCCAACCAGCTTTTGGAACTGCCTCCTCCACAGTTACAAACACCTATGTATCTTGCATGGATTTTGTACAATTGTACGTCATCTCATCCATTATCAAGTTGCAGTGTTCGTCTGTAGCAACTGGAGCAATGTGAGTTTCTTCTTTCATGGGTTACCGCGAATACTTCTTTATGGCATCCGTACACAAAACTCGAAAATCTCATGGAGAACTCGAAAATTGAATTTAAGATGGGTAGAATTGCCTGTTCAAGGAAATCCAGGGAGAAATTCATAATGATATGCAATAGTTTCTAGCATTCTGCGGATGTTTCACAGTGGTTTGTGATCCATTGCTGCAAACCAATATGCGCACACTACAAAAAGCAGGAAGTCCAATATGTTGTTGTGAAATGCATGTGGGATTTTCAAACTACGAATATGGTTAATTGAAGGAAGTCAACAGAAAATTTAATCTATCACTGTTGACGCGATTCTCTCCCTCTCTCTCTCGTTAATTCCTCCAATTAGTAATGTTACGGAAACCAAATTGTATAAGAACCTTATTGTATTATAACAAAAACATCCACGCATGCCAACTATTTTTGAATATAAGTTTAGAACCTTTATAACATATTTCAATACGAAAAAATCAAAGAATTGGAGAGAAAATTCGAAGACGCATTATTTCGACATCCACCCTTATGAATTTCGAAGCTTCCATTTGGCCTGCTGGTCTATGGTATTTGGTAACATCGACTCACCTTACACATATCTTGCCAAATTTCTATGTTTGAATCTTCCCAGATGTTTCAAAAAATTTTGCTGTCCAATTTTTAGGCACTTCAGAAATATGTATTAGGTTGGGGTTGACTACATTTTCGTTCCACAACTCTAACAGGTGGCAACCTCGGCGGACGACATAATATCTTTGATTAGAATAGAGAACTCGGAAAACTGAGAACTAAAGAATAAGAAAAACTTCGTCTTTAGGTGGTCATGTTTGACTGTATTTTCTTGCAGGACGAATGATTCCGAAGTGGCAAAAATTGACAATAGTGCGACAATGTTCCTGTAGAATATAATGACTACTCAAATGTTTTCCATGGAAGTTATCAAATTTGGAACCAGCTCTCGGAAGCAAATTTTGGTGAAAAGTTGGAATGCAGAAAATGCGCTTCTCAGCCTCTTTAGTGTTTTTCTAGCAGACTCCTCGCGATTTCCTCATGTAATCAACAGCATCAGGTATTGCGAAGGGTGTTGTTTCAAAAAAGCAGCTTCTGAGAATCGCCCACCAAGAATCCAAGAGGTACCGAAGAAAAACTTTCGAAAAGTGCTCGTCTCTGTTTCACCAACAACAATGCCGTTGCACCGTGCTGCTATGTAGGTTACGTACTCACGTCTTGACCCAACACAAAAAAGTTATTTTGGACTAACGATAAGCAGTTTGTGGTATTACAGAAAAATCCACAGAATCGAGAAAACAGGAGACGGGATTTGAGAAAGCGTTCCGTTATTCAATGGTTCCTAGCCTTAGGCGACACCACGTATACGTAGAGTAGGAAAGAGCTTGCTTCGCCCAACAAGAATGTTACTATATCAAAATGTCATACTACGACCAATACAAAAATACGGTTGAAATAAAGGGCACCATTTCTTTTGCACTAACCTAATATTCAATATGGGAACAAATCGATCAGTGCTGATTATGTCTCATAAACTATGTATTGAAATGATACAGAAATACTAGTTGGCATTTTTCCGCTCTATATAAGGAAGACATGAAAATGCAAACGCGTTGTCAGGTGACTCGAACTATGTCACATTTTACCGCTCTGTTCGCCTGCGTAGGTTTCTTACATAAGTACAATTTTTCTTAAAATTAGTTCTGAGTTATCCGCATTTCTTTCTTTCATTTCCTTGATTTATGGCACACCTTGTTGTGTATTGGAAATAAATAAATAAATAAATAAATAAATAAATAAATAAATTAACACAGATAAATGACAGCGCATTCCTTAACACTGGCCTTCCTCTCTCTCTTCTTGTGGACTTCAACTGACGGAAAATAAAATTCTTCGTTTCGTGGATTTCGTGGACTCCTGTTTTCAATATTCAATAAATATTGAAAACAGGAGTCCACGAAATCCACGAAACGAAGAATTTTATACGTAATGAGGCTCCGGGACGGCACCATCTTACCATATTTGACGGAAAATATATGAATGCCTGGCTGCATCACTGTGTCCTAGTAAAGTTCTTCATATAACCACTGGTATGCATAAAAACTGTGTTTCCTACAGGCCTTCTATCTTCTATCAATCGCTTGCTTTGCTGACGCAAAACAGAAATTGCCGGACTGTCAAATGGTGTTGCACATGAAAACGATTGACAAACACACGCGTTGGAGGCTGTATGACGAAGTTGTCGCCGGAATGGAAAAAGATGCTATGGCAAGTTTCACTCCTTATCAGTAATCGAGTGTTATTGAAGGGCTCCAAATTTCCATTTATAATCACGACCTGTCTTCTATATAGATAGCAAAAGCTGTAAAACATTGATAAATATTATATGTATGTCAGTCATAACAATTTTTAGAAATACGACTGTGAACTGGAGGCTGTTGCCTATCAACTTGCAAGAGATGGCCTAAGTAGTATGCCTGAAAGAAATGCCTTGTACGGGGAGAGGTAGGATTCTGAGTACTTTTCCGAAGAATGCCCTTCTCATTTAATTTTTTAAGCCCAAGAAAAGGACGTCTGAACGTAAAGAACGTTATTCAAGGATGGAAACATCGACTGCAGCTGGTAAGATCAACTTCGTTCAACGTGACAGGACAGGACTCATTGGTTCAGCTCTTTCCTTCAATTTTCTCGTTTCAGATGAGCAATGAGAAGAAATTCGGCTGCATTGTGTTGGCGGGTCGAAAACTTTTCAAGGTTGTTTGTATTTTTGAGTAAACTACTCCTGCGCATAAACCCTTATTGCAATATACCATTTTTGAAGAAATTGAGCTAAACTAGCGCTTTCAAAATAAGGTTATGCGAATACGTAGGTCCGCGCAAAGGAGCTTCCTAAGAGTTTTCGGTTGAAACTAACAAGCTGCATAAAATTATGTAATATAAATTAGAATTATGAGCTTCACTAACTTCTCTCAGTCACAATTGAAGGCAGGTGTTGATGCCCAAGAAAGAACCAGCACTAGAAAGCAAAGCGCTTTGACAAGATGGAAAATGAGCTGCTACAAAACTCAGATAACAATGAAAATTAACTGCCAAAGTGCAATTCGTGCTATTTGTATTAGGTGCGTTCGACGCATGTGTGTGCTTGTGATAAAAAAAAGACCCGATCGCAATCCTGACGCAGCTCCGAAGCAGGTGTTACGCATGCGTTCGTGGCCTTTCGGCGGTCGTGCAGAATTTTAATTCGGGGTATGCATGCCGCGTTAACTGTTCTTCAGAGATTGTGAGGACAAATTAAAGCAAAAAATAAGCGGCTTGTTGCTGAAATTATTCGTCTTCAGTTCGATTATTTGCCCGGCCTGATCAAGTAAGTATTGTACTGAAGATCTTCGTTGAGAGGTCTGCTTCGCATCTTCGTAGTGAAGAAATTGCGACCAAATCCTAAAATGATTAGCTATATCAGTTTGACCCATTCAGGCCCTGACGAAGGCGAAGCCAAAACGTTGGCCTATAAAAGACTCCACTGACAACGGCCGAAAATAATCAATTTATATTAAAGGCAGCACCCACGGAAATTTTTGTGTTGGAGATTTCGCTGAATTTCAAGGTTTTCAGAGACGATGAACTCATGGGCAGTGATAAAACAGCGTGAAACACGCCGGAAGCCGAGAAATGAAGGCGCTGTTTCCCATGCGTCCACAGCGCGGACGAGTTTTCCGCTGAGGGTATACGCGCGTATCGTCACGAATTCTTGTGGATGGTGTGCATTCCATACCCTACACCGTGAAATATTCCTTATACAACGTGATACACTAGGTAAGACCACTCGTAGCACGCCAAATCAATAGCGTTAACTGGCGTGGCGGACACCAAAATGGCCATGCTAGTCTCTGCGTCCACGGCAGTATCTCCACAGATAGGCCGCTTTTTCCTGTGTTCAAGTTACCATTGTGATTGTCTGGCAGCCGACCACACTTAGAACGGCTCACCTAGAAAGTGAGGATTTCCGTGGGTGCTGCCTTTAAGCCTCTTGTAGCTGCACACATCACAGGGACCCTCCAACGCTTAGTCTCAATAGGAAGAGAATAAGAATGACTTCTAGATAGATCTGTATTCACAATGGGTAGTTCCTGTGTGTTAAGAAATTTGTTGGAGCCGTTCCAGAGACTTCGAGCAGTCCCAAGCTGAGTCTCATTCAAAACCACCTCATCAGTCTGGCTTACAGGCTTGCAGAATGTTTGAGGTAACGTGGACAGTGGAGAAACTACCAGTTACACTTATACAACTCCTTGTGATTCAATATCAGGTCAGGTGTATTCTGGGTCACTGAGTGTGCGAACCGGATCCCTCATATTCCCTTTACGAATTTGGTTGGATTTTGCTAGAAATCAAGGATGAAACAGCTGCTGTCGCGATGCGATTACCCTGGTCTATAAGGACTCCGGGGCACCATACCCGTGATCGACAGCCTTCCGCATTATGGTGGCATTTTCTCCCTCCCAGTTATCATCCTTTTTGTTCACTATTTTTGTTGCATTTTTTCGTTAGGTCAGTATCCTTATTACATATAACCATTTATAAGGCCGCTTTTTTTTACTACATATCAGTCCAGAAGGCCTGATAGCCTTGGGCTCTTACGTATTTAGTGCATTTGGCTAGTCATAGCTTTAACTGCATGCATGATGGGTTAACCGCTAGTTGACGTTTTTGTCATCCTATTCTAATCGCTTCTCGATCTCAATGTCAATATTAAACCCATGAAATTCTTTCCTGTTTTCGTAATGATCCACTACCATCACAAGTATCCCTTACGTGATTGTATTCGTGATTTGTGTAACTTTTCACTCGTTATTTCTGGCGCGTAGCACCCGATGCTCGATCGGCCCCACTGATACTCCGTTCTGGGACAGCTGCTGCAAAGTGACAAGAAGAGTAATTTCGAGCTCTTCCACTCTTTGATGGGCGTGCTCAAAAGGACAAATGCATGCTTGTCTTTATTGATGCAATCGACCTTTCATCGTTGATTGTGATTGTTTATGCCAACAACTATCTGTCCTCAATAGTTCCAATCAGTAATGTTAACAAAATTGGCATAACACAATGAAACTAATTTTAATTAGAACAAATTAGAGGGCGGTTACCTGTTAAGACCTGACTATCATGGCTCAGGGATACAAAACCTCAGAAAACAAAACCGAATCCTTATACGCTGTTGAAACAAATTGATCAGTGCTCGATAGTTTACCAATTACAGGTATACCAATGCAAATAAATGAGGCATGAAAACGCAAATACATCACCAAATGGTTCGAACATTCTCCTATATTTCCGGCTTCATTGCCTGCGTAGGTTTCTTCCATACATTATCTTTGAAAATATCCTAGTATGTCATAAGATTTTAAACACATCCTCAAGAGCTTTGCATGCTTTTTCTGTTTGTATTGCCAGATCTATGTACTTCACTTTGTGATTCACAGCTTCACACAACTCCTTGGCCTAACGTACGCAAGAGCACAGATAGTAGGCTGGGCACTCTTCTATATTTCCTCCTCTTTCGGCTAGCGGAAGGAGTGAACGAACAATTGCATGACAGCGCGCATCTTATTTTCAGGGGTATGACTGCGAACTGGAGAAACTCGTGAGCTTGCAAAAGGGGGGTCAGATAGTATGCCCGAAGTTGAAGCTTTCTACTTCAAAGGGTAAGATTTCGGAAACCCTATCCGAAAAAGGCTGGTTTCATCGGAATTTCTTAAGCGCAAGGAACACCCTGAACTTAAGGACGATTGTTAGCGAGGAGTGGAAAGGTCATCTGCAGGGGGTGAGAGCTCAAGTTTGTCTGATATAATGGCATTTTCTAGCTGTGCTTCTTCCGTTGAGTTACGCATTTCAGATTGCCAACAGACAGAAATTTGGCTGCAGTTTGCTGTTCGGTAAATATCGTTACAGAGTCGCTTGTGTTTTTAAGTAAACTGTTTCCTACTTGCGAGTGGAGGGAATAAATCTTCAGCGCAATATAACATTATACGTTATTAGGAGATAAGATTTTTTGTAGCGATTGAGCTGAATTCGCGCTACTAAGATATAGATTGTAAGAGTAGTTTGTTGATGGGAAAAAGCATCCTAAAAGTTTTCAAATAAAGCTTTATGAAGTTGCTGGAGTCACAATCAGAGGTACAGTAGTAGTACAGCACATTCGAAATGGTGGGGCTGATGGGGCCTGCGACTTTATATTACTTTATTCCTATTATTATTCTTTCAATAATTTCTGATAATTAGCAAAAATAAATCAGTAAAAATAATAAATATTTATCGTAATTAATATTTTTTATTAATTCATTTTGCATCTGGGTCACCAAAGCGGCGGAGACCCCACTTTTTTCCCATGCTCCCCTCTCCACCACTCGCCCCCTTCTGCTAACTTTCTGCGTCCGCCACTGTGCGGGACGAATTCGACATCAGCTGCCAGCTGCATTGAACCAATTACATACAGTGGGCGTCAATGGCGGTGACCCGTCTGCGACCTCGGAAAGAACGCGGCGCGACTGCGCCGCTCGAGCGAGAATCCTGTTCGGGACATCAAATTATGATATTTTCTTGATAGTCAATTAATTTTCTTATTAGTGATCATCAAATGTGGTGAACAACTATCAAGAAAACCCAGATTCGTCACCGCGGCGACGATCTTATTGTGAGCGGCGCGGTCGCGCCGCGTTCCTTTCGAGGCCGCAGACGGGTCACCGCCATTGACGCCCACTGTAAATTCATAGGCAAACTCACGGCAAGGAGGTATCCTTCCTTGTAAGAATACTCATAGAGCGATGGATTTGTTACGCAAGACCTCGTGTTGATTCAACGTCGAAACAAATCGATCAGTGTTGAATAAATCATATAAACTATTGAAGTGGTACAGAAATACTAGGTATTTCCGCTGTACATAAGGGAAACATGAAAACGCAAACACATTATCAAGTGACTCGAACTATTTCACATGTTACCGCCCTGTTCGCCTGCGTAGGTTTTTTACATACAATTAGTACAAATAAATGACAGCGCATTCCTTGACACGGGTCAAGGAATGCGCTGTCATTTAGACTGTAGAAGTAATTGAGAACTCTCCAACGCCAGAAATAACGTTGATCACCTTGACTCCCGTTTGTCATCGGGTATACCGAGCGGGCGCCAGCAATCCTTCCATTTGTCCCTCTCACGAGCTAGAGTTGCCCAGTGCCTTCTCTTCGATCGAGAGACACGACGAGCATCATACCTTATTCATACCAAGGATTTTGTCTGACCATCGGGTCGGCGGCCTTTCTGTCGTGCATACTGTAACCTTTGTGTTTAGAAGTCCTTTTGAGTCTCTCACTCCCTTGAGATTTTCAGAGTTCTCATTTGTTATTATAGCCAAGGATTTTATTATGAACACCGTGAGACAATGTAATTCAACTGATAACCGGTGGCATCTCTACCATTTGTATTTTTTTCAGTGATCTGAATATTGCTAAGTGTACTTTGCTTGTGTAACAGAAAACCATACCATTCCTAAATCTTTTCATCTTCCCATGTTGTGCTCACAAAGGCAGAAACAAGAAAGTCACGATTTGCTGCAATTTTTTTGAAGTTGCTGATTACTTGCTCAGACATTCGCTGGATTGGAGCGGCATGTCACCTGCGCACCAATCTCAAAAAGGGTGGTCTGTGGGTGCCGTTTTATTTTCCGTGTGACTGCTGTTGCGCTGCCATGACTGCTGTTCCTTTGCTGCCCGACTGCTGTTTTATTGCTGATCGTGAGCAAGAAAGGCAACAGAACAGCAAGTGAATAACAGATCAAGGGCAAGTAAAACGTCACCCAAAGACCGCCCATTTTTGAGATTGGAGCGCAAATTACATGCCGCTCTCCAGTCCAGCGAATGTCTGACTGCTTCGAATGTACGTTAATGCGTCAAACGTATAATAATAGGAGTATTCAAGATCTTGCTACAAGTGATGAAAAGTGTCAAAATATCCACAAAACCTTCTGCTAATGAAATTACGAATCAACAGATTGACGCATTAACGCGTAACGGCCATATTTGGCCTAACGTAACGAATCAACGGATTGAGGAAATTTGAAAATTTTCTAACGCACATCCCTTGTCGGAACTTATCTAATCTTTTGTATATCGAGAGTACTGGTAATGAGAAGCTCGGTAGCTTGTACCAAGAGGGCACAATGATGAGATTATGCATAGATGGGGTGATTTCGAATTGATGTCAGTGAGTTTTAAGGGAGATTTCCTCTCCAAAATCTAAACACTACTATTCGTTCCGATCAATTCACTTCTATTATTCTGTGCTAGCTGGCACAGAATACAAATTTTTGCTCAATCTCTTCAAAGCAGTGTACTTCTTTGCGAGCGTCACAGGAGAAGCTGTGTTTATACTTCATCGCGACTCTACCGTCGCGTAGAAGTGAACTATTCAAGAGCGCCGGGCCCCCGTGGATGCATACACAAGTTTACGCCTTTATTTTCAAGATGCGACGTCGTGAATTCCCATCGTTTCGTGTTTATACTTTTTCCTCCAAAAACGACGCTATAGAGCGAATTCGTGTCGCGTCTGCTAGCATGCGCGACACGGATTCGGCTCAGATCGTTGCTTTTGAAGGAAGAAGAATAAACAGAACGCGACGAAAAGTATAAAATAAAAATAAATGCAGAGAATATTCGAGAAATTCCACGCTCTATCTCACTTTCACTGATATCGGTTCTTGGATGTGCCCCATTAAACTTGTTTGTGCATCTTATGGCAAAACCGGAATCAATTTCAAAATTTATTGAATTTACCAGTGTTGAAGGCACAAAAAACCCCCTTCCTGTAATACGGAGCAACAGCCCCCACAGATAAGCGAGCTCATTAGGTGATCCAAGATGAGACCTGCTACTGCTGTGGTGCTGTGCCACTCCAGTGCAGTTACGTGTTAAACCACGTTGGGCAGATTTTTGCTTGTAACGACAGGAGTTACTGGCGTTACCTGTGAAGCTAGATCGTGCTCCATCATCTCCATCCGTTGATCACGTTTGGTCACGCGTTTGCGCGTTTGCACACGTGTTCTTGTAAATTCCGCCTAAATTTCCCCTAAGTTTCCTGCAAATTCCGTCTAAATTCCTGGGGTATTCCTCACACTTTTCCCAGCAATTCAGGCGGAGTTTCCCAGGAATTCAGACGGAAAACGCCGGTGTGCAGCGACCAGAGACAAAACTCGAAAATCTCATGGAGAGCTCGAAAATTCAGCTTAACTTGGGAAGAGTTGCCTGTCCAAAGAAATCCTGGGGGGATTCCAGAGGTTATGCAATAGCTTCGAGAATTTTGCGGATATTTCACAGTGGTTTGCGATCCATTGCTGCGAACCAACATGCGCACACTGCAAGAAACAGGAAGCCTATTATGCCGTCGTGAAGTCTATGTAGGATTTTCAAACTGCGAATATGGCTGAAGGGCGCGGACAACACATTTAGTCTTTCGCTGTTGACGCGCGCTGCACTCTGTCGTTAATTCTTCCAATTAGTAATGTTTCGGAAAACAAATTGTATAAGAACCTATGTATTGCATTATACTAAGAACACCCATGCATGCCAACTATTTTTGGACAACTGCTTCGATTCTTTGTATCATATCTCAATACGAAAAAAAAAAACAAAGAACAGGAAAGAAAATTCAAAGACGCATTATTCAATCACCACCCACCCTAATATTTTTTGAAGCTCTCCTCCGACCTGCTGCTCCCTGGTGTTTGGCAACATCGACTCGTCTCACACATATCTTGCCAAATTTTTACGAATGGATATGTTTTGAAAAATTTCTCTGCTCATTTTTTAGCTTTCCAAAAAATATACTAGTACTCTACGAGAGCATTCTATATCCATTGTTGACTGTGACTGCCAGGGCTGTAAGGCTGTAGGGCTCCTTACAGCCTTACAGTCCTTCTTTGTAACAAATCTGTAACCAGATTCTGGAACCAAGTGCAATTAAGACAAAATAATAGAATCCGCTGTCTATACCTCATCATTAGTGCTGCTTGCCCTTGTGTTGATTCGATATTGAAACAAATCGATCAGTGTTGAATAAATCTAATTGCAGTTGAAATGATAAAGGAATACTAGTTGGCATTTTCCGCTGTATATAAGGAAGGCATGAAAACACAAACACATCGTCAAGTGATTCCAACTATGTCACCTTTCACCGCATTCTTCGCCGGCGTGGGTTTCTTACATAGAATTATTACAAATAAGTGGCAGCGCATTCCTTGACACGGGTCTCTCTCTTTCTCTTCCTGGTTTGCCTGCATGACGCCAGGCATGACGCACTTCATGCTTGCTTGCCCTGAATTTTAATATTTTCTCATGAAGGTTTATGAAAATGATGACCCATCGCTCACAAGTATTCGAAAGTGGAAAACGTTAGGAAAAAGCTTCCATTTAATACTCTTGAAATTCAGCGGATTCTAAGATGCATTTGAGGGGAGGAGCTTTACGGAGGTCTAGTCGATTTGCTAAACCCAGAGTCAGCTAGGTGGCTTTAGAGTCCCAGTAAAGTCCTCTAAAAAACCATTGTTATAAAATTTGTGTTTTCTACAGGCCTTCTATCTCATTTCAATCGCTTGCTTTGCTGACGCATCAAAGCATAAATTGCCGGACTGTCAAATGATGTTGCCTCTGGAGACGATTGGCAAACATATGCGAGGGAGGTTGTATGATGAAGTTGTGGCTGTAATGAAAAAAGATACCATGGCAAGTTTTACTACTTATCAGTGAACGATTGTAATACAAATGCTCCAAATTCTCGGAGAATCCTGAGCCTGTTCCCCATATAAAGAACAAAAGTCGTGAAGTGCTGCCACAACAACGTAAAAAGCTCTTCATATTACTCGGTAATAGATAAGTTGGTTATAATAACTTTCAGGAATACGACTGCGAACTAGAAGAGATTGCTCATCAACTTGCAAGAGATGGGCTAAGTAGTATGCCCGAAAGAAATGCCTTGTACGGCGAGAGGTAAGATTTTGAGTTCATTCCTCGAGAATGCCATTTTCAGTGAAATTGTTTAAGCACAACGACTGAGCGCCTAAACTTGAGGAACGTTGTTCAAGGGTGGAAACATCGACTACAGCTAGTATGGTCAAAATCGTCTTAGGTGAGAGGACTTTCTTTCAATTTACTCATTTCAGATGAGCAATGAGACGAAATTCGGCTGTATTGTGTTGGCGGGTCCAAGGCGTTTCAAGGTAGTTTGTGTTTTTGAGTAGACAGCTCCTGTGCATAAAGTTTTAGTGCGATATGTTACTTGTGAAGAAATTGAGATATGTCACTTGTGAAGAAATCCGTGAAACTCGCGCTTTTGAAAAAGTCTTCGAATGAACCTAACAAACCTTATGGAATAATGTAAAAGTAATGCAACCCTTATGGAATCCTCTTATATAAATCCTGGTAGTGCAACAAAATTTTCTAGAGCGCAGACGTGGGGGGCCGGCACGTGATCGCATTCTTTCATCATGGGCTCCGCCCATAGAGCGTGATACAGCGTGTTGGAGGGTGAGGCGAAACTTGCGAGACGGTCGGCCGATGTTTCATCATAGGTGCATGGATGTAGTGGAACTCGCGGTGGGACCCAACCTTCGCTGGTTCCGTTGGTCACGATGATGATGGATACAGTCGCCAAAGATAAAAGCGAGAGACTTAGACAGTGCTCTCAGGATTTCGCGACGGGACCAGCCTCCTGCGCTGGCAGTCCCGCGGTCTACGAGTGAGACAGTGTTTACCAGTTTTCAGGCTGCATAATGTACGGAGCAGGATTATCGCTATGCAGTGCTATGCAGCTCCCTACGGCATTGTGTGGCCTACAAATACCAGATCGCGGCGGTGCTGTGCGGCCCTCAGATGCCCGATAGCGGCGGTGCTGTGCGGCCCACGCATAACCCACGTCAGCTCCACGATGTACGTGGCCGGGAGAGGGGATCTGCAACACCAAGGCCGCTGAGTAGCTGCACCACCTTTTCTGAACACCCCTTATCTTCCTTTTATTGCACTCGAGATCTACAAAGGGTGTGTGTACACCGATGGTGTACAGGGTCTCATCAGCGTTGAAAATGCCAGGAAATCGGTCCCATGATGCGAAGGGTGCGCCAGCGCCCAGTGCTGCAAAAAACACTGAGATTCGAGATCACCAATGGAGGGAGGTTGTGCTGGCGGGTGTGAAGAGCGCCAAAGATGTGGGTCCATCGATACAAAAAGATGTCTTGGTCCCATTATTGTGGAAACCCCAATGATGTGGGTCCACCGATGGAGAGAATTAGTCAGCGCTCAGCACTGTGGGAAAACCTTGGGTAAGGAGGGTGCTCCGCAGCTCAATAGCGTATAAAAGACCATGCCACGGGTTTGTCGAAGGAGTACCAGTGCGCTTCAGCTCAACAGTGTGGGAAACGTCCAGATACAGTAAATAAATGCTGTGATGAAGAACGGGAGGACATTACACCGGGGAGTAATTTACATGACGATATGTGATGAAGAATCTTCGATCAGAGCTATAATCAAGGTAGGAAGCTCGACGTTAGCTAGGCTGCCAGAATAGCAGAACGTTAGCTGGGGTGCCAGAATAGTATACGCATTTCATAGGTGGGGTTCTGTGTTTGGACACAGTTAATGATTTTCGCTTGTTTCCTAATTTTCTAAGGTCTCCAAAAGTGTGATTACTTTGCACAAACTTCAAGTGGCTGCCCCACTCCACTTCCTAGCGTCCCGTGGGGGCGCTATCTTGTAAAAGTAATGATAGTAATAATATAATAACCTTCATCAAACTCACAGTTAAAGACGGGTATTGATACCCACTCACGAAACAGCACTAGGAAGCGAAGCGCTTCGACAAGATGGCATGAAAATGAGGTGTTACAACATCTAGATAATATAATGGAAATTAACTGCCAACAGGGCAATTTGTGCTATTTGTATTAGGTGCGTTCGACGCATGTGTGTGCTTATGATGAACGACGGACCTGGTCGCAGCCCTGATGCAACTCCGACGCACATGTTACGCACGCATTCGCGGCCTTTCGGCGTTCGTTCAGCATTTCCATTCGGAGTATGCATGCTGCGTTAACCGTTATTCATAGAGATCGTGAGGACATATTGAAGCAAGGAATGCGCCGCTTGTTGTTGGAATTATTCGTGTATAACTCGATTATTCCCCCGGCCTGACAAAGTTGGTTTTGTGCTGAAAATCTTGGTTGAGAGGTCTGCTTCGTGAATTCGCAGTGAAGAAAATGCGATCAAATTCCAAAATGATCGGTGGTACATGGTGAGGGCAGCTAGAAAGCTTTGCTTCGTGCATTATAACCAGCAAGCTTCTCGCTCACTGGCTACCACTTTTTAGAGCATCTAGACTACTTCATTCTCGGGCACTTTCACCATTTTGGTCGAAACGGGCCTTCCCGGTATAAGGTATGCGGCCTGGCCGGTCACCTCCCGCAGGTTGCCCGGTAATGAGTGGATTGTAGTGATTCTAAGTTTCATTGAAAATATTGATAGTGAAGCGAGTTATGGGGTCAGTAATAAAGGTTTGAAAACACGTACTATTTCTACACCAACCTAATATGTGTGAAGCGCTATGAATGGCCGGACTGACCAAGTATCTTTCTACAATTGTGGGAATGATAAACTCTGGTCCACTGTCGTACACCCACTGCCAGCAACCCTTGCTAATTATTCAATACCTCGTTTTGGAAACGATTATCAACAAAGAGTGAGTTTGACGTGAAAGGAAGCGGTCACTCTTGTTAGCCAGTTAACCAAGGATAGGCTGAGGCTCTTGTATCTGGCCACATCCACAGGAACCCTCCAATGTTTTATTCCGATAAGGAGAGAATGAGAATTACTTCTAGATAGATCCGTATCCACAATGGCTAGTTTTTGTGTGCTTAAAATATATTGGAGCCGTTACAGAGATTTGGAGCAGTCAAGAGGCGGATGAGGCCGCTCCAAATGCTGCTGAAATGGTCCTGATTGATCTGTCGTAATTGCAACAAGACACACCGGCAGATACCAGCTTTCCCACCACGGCACCCCCGCAAAACACGCCGCTTGACAGAAAGCAAGACCTCGTAACCACTTTGATGACCCAATGGCAGCAAGCTCGTGCTGGAGCTGCAGAAAAGGAGGCGGCGGCCACCAAAGCAAGACTCGAGATGACAAAGATCGAGCAACAGCTACAAAGACTGCTCAAGGATACGCCTTCCTCCAGCTCCGTTGACGTCGCTCTCCCGCGGTTCCCCCTACAGTTGCTGAGGATGTTCGTAAAATCGCATGTTGGAATAGAAACCACCAATCTGCAGCAGATTGTGCCGTAGATCGCACGCGAAAACGAACCCGGAATAGAGCGTTGTCTCTGTGTTTTCTAGGTTTCCAACAGAAACTGACACAGCCGCATGATTATAAACCAGCGCCCTGCTACTACTGCAAGGATCAGAGCGGAGATGCGTACCTACACGTTTCGGTATAATGTCCTTACATGTTCGCACAATAGAGATGAGGGTCACCGTAACAGACATTTGACTCGATTGATTCGATTCGACCTTCGAGTAACCATTGTCTGAGTAGATTGCATTTCGAATCCTCGCTACTACCGAATATTTACATACAGTGGGCGTCAACGGCGGTGACCCGTCTGCGGCCTCGAAGAAAACGCGGCGCGACCGCGCCGCTCGAGCGAGAATCCTCTCCGGGACGTCAAATTATGGAATTTTCTTGATAGTCTGTTAGTTTTCTTGTTAGTTATCATCAAATATGATGAACAACTATCAAGAAAACCCAGATAAGCCACTGCGGCGACGATTCTAGTGTGAGCGGTGCGGTCGCGATGCGTGCTTTGCGAGGCCGAAGACGGGTCACCGCCATTGACGCCCACTGTACGTAACTCGATAGGATCTGGTTTTTCATGATATCAATCGGAAAGGAATAAGCGAAAGTTCGAATCAGTCACTCGATATTCTCTCAATCACTCGATATCGCTATTTCGATGTCGACTCATACGTCTACGCCGCAACCGAAAGGTCGTAATCGCATGATCAATTTGAACCTCTACAGTGCGAATCACGTGGATGCTTGTAGATCGCAAGAAATTCTGTCTGACCTTGTTTCATTCATGTGTATTCATATTCACGCGATTTTGGGTGCAATATATTAGGTGTTAACATAAGTCCTTGCGCTTTTTTCCAGATGCGCTTTTCTCCACCTATTTGTTATCTTTCATGGACAAGTCATATACGGCTCGAAAGCGCTAATCTTCCTCTACAAGAGTGTTGCAAGTATCTTTTGGTAAAATGACAGTTTGTTTGAGTTTTGAGCCTGCGAAGTGGAGCAATGAGCCAATGAAAAACAGCGCAACCGACAGCTGCCTATTCTGGCATCCAACTAAACCTCGAAAGGCCATCAAAACTGGCCAAGCGACCTGTGCTAAGTATAAAAGAGACATTTTGCTTGAAATGGTTAGTCGTCAGCGATTTTGATGCTCAAGGAAGACATATTTGGTTTTAGTGACACCAATCACTTCGACTAAACAGATTTTCGTCGAGAGGACCTGGGAAGTGCTCCATGTGAATCGTATGGTCTACATGGACGTCGTGACTCTCAAAGCTATCCAATAGCTGGGGTAATTCTCCATTTGCGCGGGTGTAGCCATCTTACCCCATGATGACGTTGGACCCCACCCTTGCCAGCATCGCCAAACTAGTCCTACAACACTTCCACTGGTCATGTTTTTCTGCGTTTATATTTTACAGAACTTCCACGTTCAAAAAGTATCGAGTGCTTTCTGGTCCCTATTGAATACAAGGAGGAAGTAGTGTTTTTCCTCAAATTGGGGTTATTCTTCGTAAGCCTAAAAATCAAGTAATTCAATAGTACTGTGAAAATGCGTGAAGATATTATTGTAAACGAAGAAAAGGGCTTTCAGCAGGTATACAACATGTTAGGAAAAAATGTCAATGGGGTGGAGAAAATCGCAACTGAAAAAAGCGCAAGGACTTATGCAAACACCTAATGTTTGTATTTCATTATCAAGCCGGTCGATTCATGGGCTCATTGATGTTTTTTATTTGTATCCCCTGGTCCGCTCGCGGCTGCAGAGCCTTCTGTGTCGGAACAGGGGATGTGGAGAATTGAAATTTCAAAACCCTTAAAACGTAAAACGGAAAACGGTAGCCCCAAAATGGGCGGAAAACGGAAAGCGTAAAACGAAACATGGAAAAAATCCTATTCATGACCCCAAATTTCATAAGATGTGAAATATAAGGCAGAGATTCTAGAAGTGCTTATTATTGCTGCCCATCTAGCCATAAAAACGACATTTGAAGATTTTGAAGGACGAAGACGTATGCGAAGAAACAATGTTCAGTAACTATTGGGTCAGAGTGGGGACGCTTTCCAATACGTAGCTACCGGAGTTGTGGAGGAGGAGAAACAAAAAGGGGAACTATGTTTGGCCAAACTATGTTTGATCTTTGACTAAGATCAGAATTCAATGAGGGAACTTATGCAACTTCAGGAAAAATATGCTGCATGTGTTGCAGGACTTTCCAAGCAGGCTTTCTTGCTCAAAGTTCCTGGAAGTTCCCTACTGATGGTGAGAACACTGGTAATTATTCCATCAGTAGAAAAAAAAGGAGATACTCAGGAGATGTGGAGTAGAGGAACATTTCGCAGCCTTTTTTCACAAGAGGCGGCTTGGTTGCATTGATTCCGCAATTCCTTCCACGGGCTAATAGTGCACTTTTCCTGCTTCAATCTTCCATATTTTTCCGTTTCCTGGGCTGAAATCCGGAAATTGTGGAACATAAAAGGAGGGCCAAAAATGGTTGTAAAACGGAAAGCGTAGAACGTAAAACGGAGAATTCCCCACACCCCTGGTCGGAACCGTCCCGCGTCGGAACATTTCTTGTAATAAAACGGCTCGAGTGAGGGAGCCACGCCGAATTGTGATAGAGGGTGGAGACCACACTCTTCCAACAAATTCGAGTTTTGGACGCGCATTGATGTCTACTTGTTTTCCGGCAGGTCTTTCGGTCAGGCGGATGTCCAAATCGTGATTTTCCATTATGCGGCCGGCAGAGTATCGTAACTCATCAGAGCCGCGGTATAAGAGGCTAGGGCTTGAGGCAGACCAGGAGCGTAACTCACTGTCTTCTTGATGTTCCTTTTCTTTCAAGATGATAAAGGAGTTTTGAGACACCTGTTTTGTGCTGTAGAATATGACACCACGATGCTCTACAAAAGATCTTGCATAAGATTCAATACACCCATTGGACATTTTGGAGCATTTTTCTTATACATATAACTGAGATCAATGCGTCGAGCTGGGCTAGAATCTGTTAATATCTCAGAACCGAAATGAAGAGGCACACTACCTTTAAGCTTTCATTGAAAACGGAGGCAAACTGATGACAGTTCCTGTAAAACCTCCTAGGGGAAGTCTCACGACCATTTCTTTCTTGAAAAATTGGTAAAGTGAATCTACGTGAAATCAGTGTCGTACGCAAAGCATGGCGATGATTTAGCTCATTTGGCCGAAGAGAAACGTGGCACTGGGGCGATTCGACCCGGTGTAGATGATATTTTAGGGTAAACGTATTCAGGTCACTGAGTGTAGAACTCGGATCTCTCACATTCTCTAGGTATTTGGTTGGATTTTTCAAGGAACTCAGAACGAAACAGCTGCTGACACGATGCTATCACCCTGGTCTGCAAAGAGTATGGGGCACCGCACCAGTGATCGACAGCCTTCCGCATCATGGTGGCATTTTTTCTACCTCTACCTCATTCCCCTTTTTGTTCAATATTTTCACTACATTGGTAAGTCAGTATCCTCATTACATGTAACCACCCATAAGGCCGCCTTTTTAGTACATCTAGTACAGTCCATAAGGCCTGATAGCCTTGGGCTGTTGTCTATATAGTACATCTGACTGGTCAATCTAATGCATAATGGGTTAATAATGACTCTGATAAATAATGGGTTAACCAGCAAATAACGTTTTTCTCACCTTATCACTTCTCGATCTTAATGTCAATGTTAGACCCAAATAATCTTTACTGTTTTCCCAATGATCCGATGCTGTCAGAGGTATCCCTAACGTTATTTTATTCATGATTTGTTTAACTTTTTACTCGTTATTTCTGGCTTGTAGCACTGGATGGTCGATCGGGCCCACTGATCCTCTTTTCTGCGACAGCTGCTGCAAAGTGACAAGAACAGTAATTTCAAGCTCTTCCATTCTTCGATGAACGTACTCGAGAGGGCAAATGCATGTTTGTCTTCATTGATGCATTCGACCTGTCATCGCTGATTGTGATTGTTTATGCAACAATTTGTTGTCAATAGATCCAATCAGTAATGTCAACAAAATTTTCACAATAGAATGAAACTAATTTTAATTAGAACAAATTAGAGGGACTTATACGCTGGTAAAACAAATCGATCAGTGCTTGATAATTTACCAATTACAGGTATACCAATGCAAATAAATAAGGCATGGAAACGCAAATACATCACCAAATGGTTCGAACATTCTCCTATTTTTCCGGCTTCATTGCCTGCGTAGGTTTCTTCCATACATTTTCTCCAAAAACATCCTAGCATGTCATGAGTATTTTAACGCATCCTCAAGAGTTTTCCATGCTTTTTCTGTTTGTATTGTCAGATCTATGTACTTCACTTTGTGATTCAAAGCTTCGCACAACTCCTTGGTCTACATGTAGTAGGCTGGGCTTTCCCCGACATTTCCTCCCCCGTCGGCTAGCGAAAAGGCTGGACGAACAGTTACGTGACAGCGCGCATCTTATTTTGGTTCACCCTGTAATTCATCCATATTGATATTTGGAGGGAACTTCAATTTTGAAGCCCAACAGGGCTTAATGCATCGGCGAAGTGTGCAGCCTGAACGGTTGGAGTTATTTGTATGTAAAAATGTCAATCTTTTGCAAGTGAATAACTGAGGTTTCCATTCGATGCTCTTGGAACCGATTATGATCTGAAATGCGTTTGCGGGAATTATAGCCTACATGCTAAACCAAGGATCAACTAAAAGGCCCTGTAATCTTAGTAAAGATGTCTGCATGATCAGTAGTTCATTTTGGAAGATTCTTGTTTCCTACAGGCTTTCTATCTTTTATCCATCGCTAGCACTGCACAAACATCGAAACATGAATTGCCAGACTGCCGCAATGTATTGGGTAACAATACGATTAGCAAACGCATCAGAGGGGTGCTGCATGATGAGATTGCTAAGGCACTGAAAAGAGATGCTATGGCAAGTTTCATATTTCATCAAAAACTGATTTTTATACGAATGCATGATGCTGCAACTATGTAAGACACCCTTTGAAGGGTTAGTAATGGACAAATCATTCATAGCAATTTTAGTGGTACGACTGCAAGTTAGAGGAACTTGCTCGTGATCTTGCAAAAGGGGAGAAAGATAGCATACCCGGAATTGAAACTTTCTACTCCGAGGGGTAAGATTTCGAAAACCCTATCCGAAAGTGCCTGTTTTATCGGAATTTCTTAAGCGAAAGGAACACATTGAACTTGAGGACGATTGTGAGCGAGGAGTGGAAAGGTCATCTGCAGGGGGTAAGAGCTCAAGTTTGTCTGATATGATGACATTTTCTAGCTGTGCTTCTTCCATTGAATTACGCATTTCAGATTGCCAACAGACAGAACTTTGGCTGCAGTTTGTTGTTCGGAAAAACTCGGGACCGTTACAAGGTCGTTTGTGTTTTTGTGTAGACTGCCCCCTTCTTCCGAATGGGCTGAATAAATATTTAGTGTAGCAGATCAGGTACACATGCTAAAGAGTTTCTGCGGGGAATTTGGCGTGGAAGAACATCCTAAGAGTTTTTGAATGAAACGAATGAATGATGTGCTGGAATAGTCCGGTACAAGTAAGTGGAGCAGGGGATACAGACGAGATTAGGAATGAACCGCAAGAGTCGATAGCAAAGAAAGAAGTACAGCCCATTCAAAATGGTGGGGCCGATGAGACCTTTGATATTGTATTAGTTTATTTTTTATTATTAGTCTTTGAATAATTTTTGGTAGTTAATGAAAATAAATTAACAAAAATATTAGTTATCCATCACATTTTTTTGATAATTTTATTTCACGCCTGGGTCTCCAAAGCAGCGGAGACCAAATATTTTCCCCATGCTTGCACCTAGCTGTTTCCCGAGAACATTCAGATCCCAGCTGCAACTTCAAACCTACGCAAACATAAAGCCTGTGAAAGGCCATAGATCAAATTTGAGGAAGGGCAGTGAATTGTATGAAATCATCGCAAGAAGATTTCCAAAACAAAGCTTTGAACCGATATCATTAGTTCTACAACACGAAAAACTCCAAAAAATACAAAAATTAACAGTAGAAAAAAACAGGAATGGTCGCACGCATCTTCTTGTGCATTCGTCCACTGTACGAAAACTGTTTTCGCCTTTTCGCTGCACCCGCCATGGTATACATCTCGCAATCACGCATTGTAGCGATACCTAAAATACTTGTTTAGCAAACCTATACATAGAAGATATTATTATTTTCTGCTTGTCTCGCAAGAATGCTGAAGTGAAGTGTGTCTGTGAGAAAAAATTTGATTTTCTCTCACAGTCACAACAGCAGGTCTGAGATAAGCGAACACAGTACCTCGTGGCTGTGCACTTCCGTCCGCCAAGGTGTGATCGACCTGAACATCTTGTGTCCAACTTTTTCTTGTAGCCACCTGCATTTCCGAAGCAGATGGTGCAGGAGATGACAACAAGCAACGCCACCGAGAATGGTCTTATCTCTTTTCCAGCAACTTATCTCTTTTCAAAGGGAGTTCTCATGAGAATACAAAGATGTTGGACAGGGGAAGAACGGAGACACCAACCTCTACAATTTTTTTTTGCTTTATGTGTTGATAAAGTGGCTCTCTCCTTGGAAGTATGCCATAGTATCTGTATTCCTCTGTATTGCCCAGACGAAGGCCATTATGGGTGACCACGGCGATATGTTTATAGGCTTCGCCCAGATACATCATGTATTATGCACTTTCGGCCTAGTTCAAGCCTAGGCTCTTTTGGAACAGGCCTGTAATGACACTTCGGAACCAAATGCAATTAAAAACAAAAAAAGGGAATTGGTTAGTTAGACCTCATTATTCGTTATGCAAGACCTCGTGTTGACTCAATGTTGAAACAAATCGATCAGTGTTGAATAAATCACGTAAACTATTGAAATGATAGAGGAGTACTAGTCGAAATTTACCGCTGTATATATGGAAGGCATGAAAAGGCAAACACATTGTCAAGTGGCTTGAACTATGTCACATTTTACTGCCTTGTTCGCCTGTGTAGGTTTCTTACATACAATTAGTACAAATAAATGACAGCGCGTTTCTTGACATGAGCCCCTCTCTTGTGGATTTCGACTGACGGAAAGTATATGAATGCTTGGCTGCATCAGAGCATCCTAGTGATGCTCTCTACAAGACCATTGGCATGTATTAAAAATTATGTCCGATACAGGCCCCTTATCTTCTTTTGATCGCTTGCTCTGCTGACGCATCAAAGCATAATTTGCCGGACTGTGAAATGGTGTTGCGAACTAAGACGATTGGCGAACACATGCGAGGAAGGCTGAATGATGAAGTTGTTGCTGCTATGAAAAAAAGATAACATGACAAGTTTCACTCCTTATCGGTAAAGGATTTTTATACAAATGCTCTGAAGGCTCTTGTCCAATGGTTGTCGTTAAGGCGCATAACGTGTCTGGCCCACCTGATCTTACTAAACTTGGCATAAGCGGCAGCGTCCCTGATCTTCGATTATTGACGTAGGGTGGGATTCCGTATTCTCGTCCTCACTTGCGTGAGGCGGGTTACTCCTAGCATGACCCTCTCGATGAAGCGTTCGACGACGCTGACCGCATTCTCATCCTGCTTACGTAACGCCCAGGTCTCCGGAGCGTACGTGAATGCAGGGAGTACTGTGGTTCGAAGAGCTGAGCACAAAGCCTGGTGTTCTTCGTCTTCTTCACTTCCTCCTCGATGCTCTTATAAGCTCCTCAAACCGCTCGCTTCCTCTTGCCCAGCTCTGGAGCGAGGTCGTTCATCATGTTGACTTCCCAACCTAGATATACGTAGCTACAGCATTCCGATATGGTCGTTCCGTTGAGCGAAAATAAGGCATCCGGAACCCAATCATTTCTCATGAACATCGTCTACGTTAGATTCAGTTGGAGACCGATCTTTCCGCTTACGTCGTCGAAGTCGGTCAGCATACGTTCCGACTTGATGATGATTGACCTTCTGACTGATGTTGGGTGTTATAAGGACAATGTCATCAGCGAAGCGAAGATGGTGTAGTAGCTGGTCTTTAATTCGTACTTCCATGTTGTCCCATTCTAAAGTTCGCAAGACGTCCTTGAGAGTGGCGATGAATAGTTTCGGCGACACAGTATCGCATTATTGAACGGCTCTCCTAACGACGATGGTGATGTTGTCGTAGAATGGCGAGATTCTGGTCGTGAAGTTGCTATAGAGGTCATGAAATATCCTGATGTATTGAGTCGGTACACCCTGGTTGCACAACTTCCAAGACTGCTTCTGTCTGAACTGTGTCGAAGGCTTCCCTCAAGTCGAAGAACATGAGACAGAGGGGCATCTTGTACTCTCGTGATACTTCATTGAGTCTGGTGACCGTGTGAACGTGGTCGATCTTACTAAATTCTTTACGGAACCTCCCATCTTGTACAGCGGCACAAACCTGCTGGTCCTCCATTGACTAGGTACCTTGCATTCTGACAGGTACCGTGTGAAGAACCTAGCCAATGTATTCACGAGAGGTAGTAGATTCTTCAGATGTTCGGGCTGAATCCTGTCAGGACCGGTTGTTGTACGATTCCTCACCGCCTTGATGGCATATCGGACTCCAGAAGGAAGAACTGACGGGATGTCGTATTCATCCTCCCTGAGATGGTATGGAGGGAAGTGGACATGGCAGTTATTTTATTGCTGATTATAAGTAAGAAAGGCAACCGAACAACAAGTGAATGACAGCTCAAGATCAAGTAAAACGTCACCCAGGGACCGCCCATTTTTGAGATTGGAGCGCAGATGACATGCAGCTCCGATCCAGCGAATGTCTGACTGCTTTGAATATTAGCAGTAGGACTCAAGATCTTGCTACAAGTGATGAAAAGTGTCAAAAATTCTAAAAAAACCTTGTTATAATGAAATAACAAATTAACAGATTGACGCATTCACGCGTAACGGCCATTTTTGGCCTAACATAACGAATTAACGGATTGAGGAGATTTGAAATTTTTCTAACCCACATCCCTGGTTGGAACACATCTAACCTTTCGTATATCGAGAGCAGTACTTACGGTGCCATCAGGCTTCTTCTTTACCCAAAATTGGTGTAGAGCACGATCACTTGTTCTTGTCCAGCTAATGTTTTCTCTCAGTCAGCTACTGCAACAATAACAGCAACAGGAGCAATAATGTGTTAGTTCGACTGTATTACAGAGAACTTTGAGCCAGTTCTGGAGTACTTCCGTATTGGGCACCATTCACACTTTCAAAACTAAGTGAGCGATATTATGGTTCTCAGACGCGTCATTAGTTGGACACAAAATGGAATCGATTGAATGACATCAGATGCTCAGGTTCTTCAGAGCTTTGTTTACGTTGTAACCTACTTTTAGGCATAATCATCTAGAGCATAGAAAAGATGCACCGTAAAATGCTAAGGTGTGATTGTGCCTTGTCAAATGCAAGCTACCCAAATCTTGTGAATGTTGAACTAGATCGGACTAAATTGTTAGAAAGTAAAAAAAAAAAACAGGAAAAATGCATTGCTTCTTTTTTGTTTGTTTTTACTAATCTCACTTCAAGCTGAGATGGTAACCCCATCTCTATGCAACTCTCTCAAATGAACTACAACCCTCCGAAAAAAGCAATATAGTGCTACGACGTGGCGTAAAAGGGAAGGGGCGAGTGTCGCACCGCACTGCTAAAGGTTGATGGTATGATCCTGCCTAAGACCAACCTAACCCCTCCACGGTAGGAAAACTGGTATGAAACACTTCGTCCGTGGAACGCGTGGTTCGGTGCATCAGATGCCTCTGTAAGTCACCGAATAGGATTCATGCGCATCCATTGTCTCCATGATGCTCGGATGACCTCGAATGCGTGGCGAGAAGAATACTGACTAATGCCGATCAATTTACTTTATTTATTATAAAGGATAAAGGATAAAGTGGTCAGCGTTGATCAATCCCGTCACGAGGGATGCGCCACGCATTCGACTTCATCTGAACATCGTAGAGGCATTGAATGCGTATATGCCCTATACAGTGACTTGCAGGGGGCTTTCGATAAACCAGGTCAGTGCTTCATCCTCCCAGACTCCTCTGGTCCCAATTTACCGACCCCGGAGGGATGGATGGCTTGGTTGGCCACGGGCGCGGGATCGAACCATCGACCGTGTGCGTACGCAGCGAGCCTCTTACCACTGCGCCACACGCGCCCCTTATTTATTATAGTGCTCTATTTATTATAGTGCTCCTTTATTGAATTGTCTCATTAGAGGGAAGTCTCATAATCCTTTGCTTGCTTTTTTACAGACTTTTGCAAAATCGTGTTTTGCAGTGTGTCTAGGAGATTTTCCCTGCAATCCGTCCGCTAAACACTGTAAATTCTTAGTGATTTGTTGACAAAATATATCTTGTGTCTATGATCCTAATGAACACTATAATCCTTATCTTATCAAGAGAGAAAAATGCAGAAAAAGAAAATTGTTCGTTCAGGTATCACGCTTTGGATGCTTCTGCTATTACCAGGTTGTTAGGTGGTACTCTTTATTGATGGCTTGACGTTTCCACCTGAACGTCTTCTTCGGAGGCCTGCAAATGGGGTAAAGTTCGCCCTACATGCAAGTGAGTGTGGCTCTGCACCCTAGATGGACGACGGGCTCGGGTATCGCAGCAATCTACAGCTCATATAACGATACGAGGTATACTATCAAGATAGCCGGGTTCAAAAATCAGGGAATCTGTATGTATAAAAGTGAAAGTTTGTTTGTTTGTGTGTGTTTGTGTGTGTGTTTGTATGTTTGTATGTTTGTATGTTTCAAATGGAAATCACGGAGAGTGAACCGATGCAGACCAAATTTTGTATGCAGGTCCATGACGGGCCGGCGGAGGTCATAAGCTTTTTTCCGCAGGGAACTATTGATTGATTTATCGATTATATCGATTTTATTGATATTTCGCTACTTCTGCCCAGATATCGGTGCGGATATGTCTGCTGGGGTTTTTAGTACGCTGAACACGAATATGACAATCGTTTTGGGTGAGGGTATCGATTTATTGATTTTATTGATTTTTCTCCACTTTCGCTCCGGGACAGGTAAGGACGTGTCTACTGGGGTTCTTCAATGTGCTACGCATGAATATGACGACTCCCTTGCACGATTGCATTGATTTATTGGTTTTATCGACTTTTCTCACTTTGGATCGGGTGATCATCGAAATGATAAGTACTCAAAAAGAATGTATTTGTATCTTAATTATCCGCACGAACGTGAAATCCCGGGGTAGGAGAACTCCCGAGCGAAGCCGGGTATGCCATCTAGTATATGTATAATATAATATAAACAACTGTTTGTTCAGGGCTTGCTTACTATCTCAAATCTCGCATACGGAATCGCAGTTTGCTCTATGTAAACGTTGCTCCGGAGTCGCTTTGGCTTGTGGAACGCTATCGCAACCCTGTAGTTGGGGAAATTTGACTTTCTTTTTCTTCACTAGAAGTTTAACAGCAATGAAGTCCAATTGAGTTCTAAATAACGCATTGCCCGCTCATTCTACCATACGAGAAACGGCGCCCTTATCCCCCAGACTTGTTGTTTCACCACTAATTTTGGTTTCTGCGCACTTCAAAGGGGTGGCAAGCACTAGGCGACAAAAGCGGCCTCCATATCAGCCGCACGAAAGCAGACATTGCTGGCTTCTCGCCAGCTTCGTTGTTAATGCATCTCGACCTGTCCTAGAAAGATTCTTCTAAATTTTCCCAAAAGTTGAAAACTGGAGAAAGCCCATATCCCTACAGCCCATATTTCTGCAAATGTGCCATGATTCACTTTTTCAGGCTTGTCATATACTTCGAAGATACTGATCAGAATAAATGTTCAGTAAGGTGGCCATGAAGGCAAAAAAAAAACAGCGCCTAACAATATTGTTTCTGTTTTTTGAAAAAAAGATCGGCAAATAACTTCATGGGTTAAGGATTATCCCCCACGCCCACCTTTGTCGCGTAGTGCTAGGCATCCACTTCAAAGAACATAAATATCTTGACTGCAACTCATACATGAAAATTCTCGAAGGTGATGACTCTATGTCGTCGATATTTCTCAAAGCGGACTTCTTCTTCACTCTGTTTCTGATTCAAACCATAGCTCATAGGGGTCTACTTATGCTGAAGAAGGCAAGCACTCGATATCCGATTTTTCAGAAAAGTGGCGAAGATGCGGAGGAATCCAACCATTCATTCACCGCACGATGTGATGATCAGAGATAACTGCGCTGGACGAGGTGGCAGGAATGTTCATGTGTTACTTCTTTATGGCATCTATACACAAAACTCGGAAATCTCATGGAGAACTAGAAAATTTAATTTAAGTTGGGTAAAATTGTCTGTTCAAAAAAATTACGGGAGAAATTCCCGATGATATGCAATAGTTTCTAGCATTCTGCGGATATTTCACAGTGGTTTGTGATACATCGCTGCGAACCAACATGCGCACACTGCAAAAAGCAGGAAGTCCAATATTATATAATATTATATTATTATAATATTAGGAACTAAAATTCATAAGAATCTTTGTAATAAGAGCATCAACGCTCACAAACTATTTCTTGATATGACTTTCGATTCTTTTTTATATATTGATGAGGAAGATAACGAACAGTGAGCAAGGCAGTCTCTAAGCAGAAGAACAGTAGCTGTTATCTCAATGCGAAACAAGCAAAGAAATGAAGAGAAAATTCCAAGATAAATCGTTTCGATCACCATCCTAATGTGTTTCCCTTTGGTCTGCTAGTCCCTGGTATAAGGTAAGGACGACTCTTCTGGCACGTATCTTGCCAAATTTTCACGGATGCATGTTTTCAAAAATTTCTCTGCAAAATTTTTAATCATTCCAGAAACATAAGAGCACTCTGCCAATTGTAGAGTAGATCTCTCACTGAAGACTGCGACGACTAGGGCTGCAGGGCGGTAGGGCTCTTTCGGAACAAAACTCACACTATAGAACCAAATGTAATTAGAACAAAACAAGAGAATCCGCTGCTTAGACCTCATCATTAGTGCTGCAGGTCCTCGTGTTAATTCACTGTTGAAACAAATCGATCAGTGTTGAATAGTTCGCATAAACAAATCAAATGGTACAGGATTACTAGTTGGCATTTTTTCCCTATATAAGTGTGGTATGAAAACGCCAACACATGGTCAGGTGATTCGAACTATGTCATCTTATACCGCCCTGCTCGCCTGTGTAGGTTTCTTACATACAATTAGTACAAATAAGTGACTATGCATTCCTTGACACGGACCTCTCTTTTTCTCTCCTTGTGGGCTTCGACTGGCGGAAAGTCTATGAATGCTTGGCTGCATGAGAGCGCGCACTTCGTGCATATTTACTCTTAATTTTGATAATTTCCCATGAAGGTGTGTGAAAAATATAGCTCATCGCTCACAAGAACTCGAAAGTAATCAAACGTAGAAAAAGCTTCCATTTAATGAGCCTGAAGTTCAGCGAATTCTAAAATGTATTTGAGAGGACGAGCTTTGCCGAGGTCCAGTCGATATGCTGAACACAGGGTCAACTAGGGGGCCTTGTAGTCCTCGTAAAGTTCTCTACAAGACTGTCGGCATAGATAAAAATTTGTGCTCTTTACAGGCCGTCTATCTTCTCTCAATAACTTGCTTTGCTGACGCATCGAAGCATGCATTGCCGGACTGTCAAACCATCATAACGATGGGGAAACACTTGCGAGGCATTCTCTATGATGAAGTTGTTGCTGCAATAAAAAAAGATAACATGGCAAGTTTCACTCCTTATCAGTAAACGATTATTATACAAATGCTCCAAATCCTCGAAGAATCTCGAACCTGTTTCTTATATAAAGAGCAAAAACTGTGAAATGAAGCTGCAACAACGTGAAATGCTCTTCAAATTGGGCGGTGATAGATAAGTTAGTTATAGCAAGTTTTAGGAATACGACTGCAAACTGGAGAAGATCGCCTTCCAACTTGCAAGGAATGGGATCAGTAGTATGCCCGAAAGAAATGCCGTGTACGGCGAGAGGTAAGATTTTGAGTACATTTCCGCAGAATGCCAATTTTTCATTGAAATTTTTAAGCCCAAGGAGTGAGCGCCTGAACTTGAAAAGTATTGTTCAAGGGTGGAAATATGAACTACAGCTGGTAAGGTCAACATTGTCTAACGTGACAGAACCTATTAGTTCCGTTCTTCCTTTCAATTCACTCATTTTAGATGGTCGAAGAAACGAAATTCGGCTGCATTGTTTTAGATGGTAAAAAACATTTCAAGGTCGCTTGTGTTTTTGAGTAGACTGATCCTGTGCATAAACTTTCACTGTAGTATATGATTCTTGAAGAAACTGAGTTGAACTTGTGCTTTTGAAATAAGGTTGCGCGAATACATATGTCTGCAAAAAGGAGCTTCCTGAAAGTTTTTGAATGAAACTAACAAGCTTTCTGAAATTATGTGACAACAATTATATAAAGTTTCTTTATAATAATTATAAGCTTCATGAAATTCTCTGAGTCACAATCAAAGACGGGTTGATGCCGAGGAACGAATCAGCACTCACAAGCAGTGCTTCGACAAAATGTGAGAAAAGAATGACCTGTTGCAACACTTAGATAAGAATAAAAACGACTGGTCAAAACGGCGATTTGTACATACAATTCGTATTAGGTGGGTTCGATATACGTGTGCATATAAGATGAAGGATAGCCAAAGTCGCAGCCATGACGCAGATCCGTATTCGTATTTCGCAGATTCGTCCGGCCTGACGAAGTTGGTAGTGTACTGGAACCTCACTAGTCAACTTATACCAATAAAAATTCATTCGAAACAACGACCACTCGTGTACAAATGAGTGAAAGGCAAAACTTGGGAATTCGTTGTCCGGTCCCTTGGCAATAACAAATTCACATTTTTATTTATTCGGTCAATCATAAGAAATACAATGGGTATGTTGACAGAGTTATAGGCAACTGATTGATTTCAGGCTTGTGAATCAATAGCATTGATATTCTCTGGAATGATCTTATATTGATCCCAAAGAATTAACCAGCGAACCTACGTGCAGAGGTTAGCTGGTGACACCCCATGAAAAATTCTGCGGCCATCGTCTTCAAACGACGTATTTGGTTGGTGCAAGAGTTTTGTCGTTTTTTCTTCCAAAACTCAACAATTCTCCCTAGATGTCGTATATCAGCAACACATGGTAATGGGCTTGTAGAGAAAATCCTGCTTCTCTTCAATATAGATCTAAAGACTATCCATTGCACTTAGAAGGCAGGAAATATTTAAAAATTCACAGACACCGAAATTTTAATTTCCTGTTTTTCGCGTGATTTTCCAATGAAATCACAAGGCAAATTGGATCGAAACAATTTTGTTTCTTTCAACTGTCGAACTCTGGCTCGATGGCTTCAGTTGTGGAGAAGCGCAGACGAACACTTCTTAAAGTGTTGTCTTTGCTTTTTCTGGAATTCTTGCTGAACGACTCAATCCATGCTGCTAATTCGAAGCACTACCATAAGTATTACTCATTACTCATAGTTGTAATTTGGTCTGAGAAGTCGAAGTTGCTTCAATCGAAAAACGCTCAAAACGTATAAAGGCATGAATTTGAATGCAACATGCATAAATTATGCAGCTTGTCAAAGTTGTAGTTCTATAGAGTTGTGGAAAAAATGAAGCCGACGAAGGAAAAACGACAGAACTTCTGCACCAACTTAATAATGAGCGATCGCATTGCTCTTCAACGCCTCCTTGATATTATATAATGCACATCCTCCAGTGACGCTCCGATGAGTAAGTTGTTTGAAACTATGCAAGGCGAGAAATGAACATGAATTGAATTATTTGCAAAGCTTCATAAGTAAATTTTTCTGCTCTCATTGACATTGGAATGACAATCGAGAGAACCCGACATTCTCTTATGCGATGGTTACCACATCAACAAAAATCGGGGTGTGTATCATCGTGAGGGAAAAGGGGGTGTAACCATACGACTCTTATTTGTGCATGCGAGCCGCCCGTCACGCCCCTTTCCGAAGTGGTACGGCGCCATGCACGAACATACCATATTTTACGAAATTGACGCCGTTCGAGATAAAACAGGAGGGCGTGACTGGCGGTGCGAACGCGCCTATCAGAGTCACCTGATTACACCCCTTTTCTCTCACGATGATACACACCCGCGAAAACCGCCATAACTTTACTCTCAGGACCAAGAAGGAATGGTGTGGTACGGATTCTATGCATTGAACCGTACCTACATTATAAGCGGCCAGTGAGCATCCTTCCCGTGTAAGAGTACTGATAGAGTGATGGATTTATGGTAAGCTGCAGATTGCTCGTTGCTGATACACAAAGACATTCTCAATTTCTCAGCCACAGTTTCAAAAACTAAACATAAAGCTTCTGAAAAGTCATAGATCCAATCGCGATGAAGAGGAGTCGACTATAAAAGACCAGTCTGGCCGTCCGGCTGACGCCGGACTTCCAGACTTTTCTTTATGCTCGCTTTGCTCGCATGNACCAGTCTGGCCGTCCGGCTGACGCCGGACTTCCAGACTTTTCTTTATGCTCGCTTCGCTCGCATGACTTCACCTAGCATCCATCCTAGATGAATAATGGGCATGCAGATTTCCCTCCGTTTTCCCTATATGCCTCCCCATAAAAAATGGACTGATTAAGAGAACTGCTTGCGTCTCTCAGTGCAATTTAATCATTCTCTCGGGTGAAATAGCTAATCGTAACTATATGTAACCGATTCAACCTGGAATGAACACGGGAATATGTTTATCATTCATTGTTTGCTGTGAGTGATCCATTGATAACAATCAGCATGGATATATAAAAGAGGAGGGAGCGGTGTGTTCAGACCCAAATGAGGGTAGAACACGCTGGAGGGGGCGTAATGAGGGCAGAATGATATGGGTGGTATAATGAAGACGGGCCCTTGGTACTTCCTCTTTAGATTTAGGCGTCAGAGGACAATGAGAATAAACGACGACCTAATTAAAAGCGTTTTCGCGCTACTTTGCACTGGCTCACCTCTTCTCCATCTGTCGACCCGTTTCCCGTTTTTTNAATGAACACGGGAATATGTTTATCATTCATTGTTTGCTGTGAGTGATCCATTGATAACAATCAGCATGGATATATAAAAGAGGACGGAACGGTGTGTTCAGACTCAAATGAGGGTAGAACACACTGGAGTGGGCGTAATGAGGGCAGAATGATATGGGTGGTATAAATAAGACGGGCCCTTGGAACTTCCTCTTTAAATTTAGGCGTCAGAGGACAATTAGAATAAACGACGACCTAATTAAAAGCGTTTTCGCGCTACTTTGCACTGGTTCACCTCTTCTCCATCTGTTGACCCGTTTCCCGTTTTTTCAGACGTTTCCCACATTTCGACGCCGGCGCACCTTTATCCCACCGTTGGACCCGTCTCCCGGCGTTTTCTCACTTCTGGGCGCCGGCCTCACTTTTCGACACCGGCGCACTCTTAACCAACCGGTCAAACCGTCTTCAGGTGTTTCCACACATTTCGACGCCGGTGCACCNGCACCTTTATCCCACCGTTGGACCCGTCTCCCGGCGTTTTCTCACTTCTGGGCGCCGGCCTCACTTTTCGACACCGGCGCACTCTTAACCAACCGGTCAAACCGTCTTCAGGTGTTTCCACACATTTCGACGCCGGTGCACCCTTATCCTACCGTTGGACCCGTCCTTTGGCGTTCTCTCGAGTGAAAGAACTAATTGTAGCTATATTTGACCGATTCAACCGGGAATGAACACGGGAAATGGTTTATCATTCTTTGTTTGTTGTGAGTGATCCATTGATAACAATCAGCATGAGCATATAAAAGAGGACGGAGCAGTGTGTTCAGACACAAATGAGGGTAGAACATGCTGGAGGAGGCGTAATGAGGAATAATGAGGTATAATGAAGACGGGCCCTTGATACTTCCTCTTTAAATTTAGGCGTCAGAGGACAATTAGAATAAACGACGACCTAATAAAAAGCGTTTTCGCGCTACTTTGCACCGGCTCACATCTTCTCCATCTGTCGACCCGTTCGCAGACGTTTCCCCACATTTCGACGCCGGCGCACCTTTATCCCACCGTTGGACCCGTCTCCCGGCGTTTTCTCACTTCTGGGCGCCGGCCTCACTTTTTGACACCGGCGCATTCTTAACCCACCGGTCAAACCGTCCCCAGGTGTTTCCACACATTTCGACGCCGGCGCACCCTTCTCCTACCGTTGGACCCGTCCCCCGGCGTTCTCTCGAGTGAAAGAACTAATTGTAGCTGTATGTGACCGATTCAACCTGGAATGAACACGGGAAATGGTTTATCATTCTTTGTTTGCTGTGAGTGATCCATTGATAACAATCAGCATG
>JARK01001367.1:1861-30705 GCA_000688135.1 Ancylostoma ceylanicum | reverse complement strand
ACACACACACACACACACACACACACACACACACACGGAGTAAGCGCTTTATTATAAGTCATGATTGTTTCAAGAAGGCTTTCACAACATAGGTTTGATCCGGTATTTATAATTATATTTATATATTTATATTATATGTTCTACAAGACAAAAGACTCCACAAAAATGCAAAAATGAACAGTAGAAATGAATTAGGAGGTGGAGTAGTACTAGGGTTGCACGCATGCTCTTCTGCAATCATCCAGTGTCGCGAAACTGTTTTCACCCTCTCTACATCCGCCGTATGGGAACACTTCGCAATCATGCTTGAATCTACTGTAGCGATATCTGAAATACTGGTTTACCAAAGTGATACATTAGTAAAATTTTCATTTTTTGTTTGTCTCACACGAATGCTGAAATGCCGTGATGACTGAATATAATATTTGATATTTTCTTACAGTCATTACAGCGGTTCTGCGATAAGCGAACACAATACCTCGTCGTCGTGCATCTCCGTCCGCCAAGGTGTGGTCGACCTGAGCACCTTGAGTCAAACTTGTTCTTGTAGCCGCCTACATTCCCAAAGCATATGATGCAGAAGAATACTACGAACACTGCCACCGAGAATAGTCTCATCTCAACTTCCTGCAACTTAAGGATGTTCTTTTGAGAAAACAAAGACGTTGAACAGGGGAAGAACGGAGACACCAACTTCTACAAAACTTTTGCTGCGTTATGTGCTGGTTAAAGGGCCACCCTTCTTGGAAGTATGCCATAGTACATATCTACAGTGCGTATCGTAAATATACGGGCACCCCAAAAATGGCGGTATCTGCAAAATTGAGTGTAGCCCGTGTTTGGCCCATCTTGCAGTGTATTATAATTATACGGGCACCCTCAATAGAAAAATAGATAAAATCATCTACAAACTTGCAATAAATAATGATAAGCGCTCCCCAGTTAGGCCTCCAATGTGGCAAGGATCGGAGCCTCCTGAGACGGAATAGGTGCATATATGGGCTCTTCACATCCTTCGCTGAATGACACTTAGCTGGCTACTGTGGGTATATCTGACGCTTCCTTTCCATACAAAGTACATCCTGCTTTTACTAACATCTATCAACATTGTTCACTTCATGAGTAATGCTCTATACTCTAAGCATGCAAAAAAGGGAATGAATGCCCCCGGATAACGTTCTATAAGGTTGAGGCCTATCACCACGATTGACCAATCTGAAGGACTGTGATTTCTTTTATGTATTTAGCGATGTTTACGATTTCTCTGCGATGTTAAAATAAAATAAAATGAAACTGAGTTATGTAGAGTGCTGAGAGGTTACTTCACAATTCGGGTATAATGGAAAAGTACTCTGATCGGGTTAACCGGATTAGGATGAAGTTCGCTGCGAGCGAAAATTGGAGTTTCTCAGCTACGAAGGCTATTTGAATACTTGTCTTACACATTGATTGTTCATGGCCTCAACGCTGAGTTTCGAGGTCAGAGAGCTTGAATATTCGTTCTCAACTATATACTAACACATATACGTATGTACATAGCATAGTATAGCTTTGTTCTGTGTTAGAAAACAAGACTCGAACCCTCTTAACATGAAAGAAGCAGTTATGTACAAAAAGAAATGGACAGTAGTTTCAATAATTCCTCGTACTACGTTGAGAAGATAAAACATGTAGATGTATCTAAGGAATGTGGCTAGATACATATTGCGGGAAGATTGTTGGTTGGTTAACGTAACATGGGAGCCCTTTAAATAGTCGGTATTTCCTAGTTTCCACTATTTATTCCAACATAAGCTGGCTAAGCCTTTCATCATAAAAATCATATTGCTGTACTTTAAAGCTTTATATTGACTATATATCTTGAAGAGCTGTATGACTAAAGACTGGCGCAGTGTGTGACTGATTCATCTCAATGTGGCGTTGAGCAACCTTCTCAAGATTGAGTCGATGATCAGTACGTACCTTGCGTGATCTCTTCTAACTTTCGAAACCTTAATTAACATTTGTTTTACAGAAAAAGCGAATGCGTCTGAAATATCCCACTATAATGATCTTGTTCAACTCTGTGCCAGCCAAAGGTAAAAACGCTGGTGGTCATTGAGGTAATCTTAGCTATGCAATCTCGAAAAAAAGAGCTCCAAAATATTTATTTGAAGAGTGCAGTAGTGACTTTCGACAAGAAGCCTTAGTGAACCAGGAAGTAACCATTCTGCGACGTGCGCACACAGGCAGAAATAACGTTATTCTTGACGTTCAATCTTGGTTCTTACAATGCTTTATGCACATATGTGGTGTTGACGCGCAGTTTTGAACTCTCATTTATTCATTTTTTTTATTAGCACGAGACATTTCTATGGGTATAGAGACGCCATTATTATAATATCAAATACGTATATATGCAAATCGGAAGTAAAGAGATTGTTATAAGAATCTTAATAAAAGACTTCAATTAACTGTGCAAACCTTCAGAATCTAGGACATTGCTACAGCGCCTGAAAATGATAGAAATGGTGAGTTGTGACAAATTTGGTGGAAAAAAGAAATGGGAGGTAATTCTTTGTGGGATTTTTCAAAATTTCCTAAGTTTCACTGAAGCTCCAGAAAAAATGTGCTAAAAAATAAAATGCTGTTTCCTGGGCCTTTTTCTTTTGGTGTTGTTGGCTCATATGGTGAATTTGCTGAATTATTAAATATTCGCAGATCCAAGCAGGATAAGGCCATCTCACAATCATTCATCAGTCATTTCATCAGTCAGTCATTCATCATTGTTATAATATTACTTAAAGAACGTGTGTCAGCCCAAACAAGGTATCGAGAAGATATAATCCGATCCTATTCGATGAGGTGATTCCACCAATGTACTTGAAATCCGGAAAACTTTTGAGGGAAAATGTGGTTTCGACATACGAGTTTCCCTCTTCGCAAACTATGTAGAAGAAAGCGGTGAGAAATTTAGATTGTTTACCAAGATGAACTTCTCAGCAGCGGCTATTATATACGGAACAAGTGTTTTGGTATTCGAAATGACATTATTTGTCCCGAATAAACACTCAGGTTTTGGATAATTAAAGCACTCCAGTAACAACCTTGGCTCGAAAATGCAGATCATAGTCAGAAAGTCAGTAGCTTGGGTTGTAGCTAATTATGTCTTCGGTTAGAGGACACGAGCATGAGAGTATTGAATCTTCTTTTCTCAAATGGATGGCTATTTCTTTACTGAGTTGTCTTGGACGTGTAGGCAGTAATACAGGGATACCTTACGGTTAACCGTCAGGTCACACTGGAGACCAGTGAACTGGAGATCATACACGTATTCACACTAATTGTTGGTTGTACAAAGTCTTAAACCAAAATTTATTACTCCCATATTATAACAAACCCTCAGCTAGAATAACTAGTAAAAATAAGTTAGGATTTAACTCCGGATTTCTCGCATGTTCTCTTGCACTTCTCCTTCGTTTTGAAGTTGTTTGGACCAGCACTGCATCCGCCATAATAAAAGCGTACACACTTCCCTCTACTTCTACTGAAGGAGAACCTAAAATGAATTCTATTTGGAAAAATGTACAAAATGGATGTTTTCTCTACGCTCCAAAAAACTTCCATAAACTTCCATGTGAATTGAGCACGCAAGTTACCTTTCTAGCCGTGCTTTGCAGCGACGTTCGCTGGAATATCTTTTTCCTAGGCACCTTGGGTTGATCCCGTACTGGTAGTCGTAGCTGTCCACTATACCAATGCAGATGCTGCAGATGATGATAAGGAAGATCGCCAGCGAGAGAGCTCTCATCTCAGCTTCCTGCAATTCTGAGAAGAATTGCTTGAGAATTTTAGCATTGCATACTGCTTTTCACCGGAAAAGGTGGAGAAAAGGGATGTTGAACGACAGTGGATTTATACCGGGGAGGTGGGTCCCTGGTATGACCGGTAGATGGGAAATAAGTTGGCACAGGTTAAAATATTAGGGTGTTAAGTTGGAAATGCGCGTTTTTGCATCGGACAAATTATTTTTTAAAAACAAAGCTACAACACCCCAGTCCAAGTTCAATACAGAATTAGTATTGCTGAATCCTCGACATCTCCCATAAAAAGAGTGAGGGCTCTCCTCTGGGTTATCGCAGCGCAGTGACCTAAAATAGCGGCTTACCCAAAATTTGGTTTCGTCGCAGTTTTGGAATTTTTCTCATTTATCTAAGGCTTAAACGAAGCAAGCAGGTGGTCGCCTGATAGCGCAAAGTCTGGGCTCTTAGGCGATCCCAAGTGCGACTCCTAATTCTAAATGTGAAGAACAGTGCAGTCGAGGAAACGATTTTCAGTCGGAATTTCGGTTCAGTTACCCAAGTTCGAGGCCATTTTCGAGCAATTTATTGTTGCATGGATTTAGCCAATTAATACACCGAAAATTCTCTTAATTCTATATATGATCTGTAGTGGTGCTCCGCTGCAGTTTCACGCTCTTTAACAACATGAAATTAGGGAACAGAAATTCTGAAATTTTGGTCGGTCTTCCTATAAATTCCTTTAAAAAACAAAGAATGAAGAGGTACTCGACAACCAGCATATGGAAAAATACTACCTGATTTGCTCTTTCAAGAGGTATTAAAAGTCTGGCGAAAAAGGTTTGGCAACACATTCATAAAAACGTCGAAACTTCAGCGCGCATTCCCAACTTAACACCCTAATAGTTCGGCGCGTCACGCTGAACTTCACAAGACTAGAGGAATTTCAAGAAACACTTTATTTTTCTCTTAATCTTCACACAGGGCGAGCGAGGTGAAGGAGAGAGATGGGGGAGAGGGAGGCGAAGAGCAGAGAGTCCTCTGGACAAACCAGGGAACCGCAAGTAGAGAATAGAACACCTAACTCCTAGAATCAGTCCTTAAGTACTCTTGACATTCCCGCCAACTACATTTGAATTGGGCGCATGGCGCCATTCCAGAGATCAACATTCCTAGTGCCCCGCCTACGACCTACACCTACCGTACAACCCGCCCCTCTACATAAGCGACGTCCCTGTCGCTTGGTCTGAGAGCAAAAAAAAAATACATCACGAGAGAAGAATGAGAAAAGAAATTTACAAACAATCATTCAATGAGAAAATCTAAACAAACGAAATTACGAAAAAAAAACCCAATACATACAGTAGCGGCCATAAAGATATGATCAGAGCCATATTGACCAGGGAATCTTTTGCCATAACTCGCTTCAGGGTTGAGCTATCTGACCCATATTTTAGGGTATACTGAAACTCCATGAGCGCTTTCCAATGGCAGCTTACCATTGACATGGCTTCAATTAACATGGATTATTGAGCTCAAACATCAACTTTCTCGGATTTCGTAGATTCTGTATAGCATCTCAGCTGTTGTCTACTGGGAGAAAGGAAGAGTTGGTACAGATTGGGCACATATTCGTCTATTATTTCCACCACAATGCTACTCTACTGCTCTTTCTTTACTGCTCAACTGGGAGGACAAAATCAGTAATCGGAATCACCAAAAAACCGGTTTAATTATATCTTGAGCATATGAACAGCAATACAGTTCTCATTTGAAAATCAGAACAGTTGCTAGTAGTGGATATCATAGAAATATTCCGCATCGGGACCAATGTTTTTTCTTTGGAATTATAAAAAATTCCTTTTTCACGCTTTTACACGACTTTTTGACAAGCCCACTTTTCTATGTGAAGGGGAGATTCGTGGAACGCAACTTATATAGCGAATTGCTCGCTTACGAAACAATTTAGAATAATTTCTTCCAGAGCTAAGGTGTCGCGATACAGTCGAAAAACCATAATGTTAATAAAACAGTGAATTTTACTTGAAACGTGGTAGTTCTTCTTGGAAGCAGTTTACGTCGATGCCGAGTAACGGAAAGGACGAACACTTAGACTCTTACCATATCCTAAAATTTCGTCTGAATAGCTCAATCCATAGTGGAGTTACAGTTTGCGATTCTGTCTTCAACAGTGCCTCTGATCATATCTTTATGGCCGCTACTGTAGTTGTTATTCACAAAATAAGGCTGATAATTATCCCACTTATTCCAGTAAGGTCTCTACCGGTTAGTCATACCACACCCCTACCACAGTCGGAGCTTCTTCCTCGACCATGACGTTGTCGATTTTTCTGACAGCCTAATGTTTCCATTATGGTTCTTGTCTGGTGCTCGATTAAGCTGAAACTTCCTACAAGTATGATTGTTTCCGTAACTGTGTGCCCTCTTCTTCTGCTTGTATCTTTGAATTCCATTCACTGGTTCGTGGGGCAATTCGCTACTAACATGCCATCCCTTTGAACCAGGACATAAGTGGAACACTATCACAGCATTACGCTCTGCACATGTCGGGCTGGAAAATGTTGCTGCCCTGCAACATGTGTGTTTTGGCTCTATATCACGTTTCCTTCTCTTGTTGTTTTTTGAATTTTCTTGGTGTCAAGCCTTCTTGTGGAACATTCGATCCTGTCGAAGCATTGTCAGCTTTAGTCGACGTTTCAACATTCAAGTTATATTGGACACTTTTCTGATGATGGCTTTTGCTTGCTTTAACCGAAGGAGTCCCATGTTCTTTAAACTTAGACGCTCCAAACGCATTACACTTTCGTCCCTTGCAACTCCTGAACAAGTCATCGTGGAGAGGGTTTGTCCCATTTTCTGTGTGGGCATTTGATGAGCCACGAAAGTTCATCCCCTCCAACTTCGTACCCCGGTCATCACGCGGTCTCAACTTTCCGCGGATAACCTGTGAACCTTTCTGTGGTATCTTGCTTTGTCGGGTTCGGCCGTGCCCTTTGTCCACTGTCAGGCTTCCTACTAGCTTATCTACTAGAGCCGAAAATGATTCGGGGTGACATGTACTGTCCATATGATAGTTTGCATTATTTTCATGCATTCGACACTCCTTTGCTATGTGGCCACGTCTTCCACAATTATAGCACTTTACCGAACTCCTATCTACGCCGTTAGATGCCTGTTTAGCCTCTTCTTCTTCAGCATGATGCTTCATGTTTCTTCTTATGCGTGCAGTGTTTCGGCCCCGGGATGTAGGTGTACTACTACCCCTACTGATGTCATTGAATCGCAAAAAACGATCATCTGCTATTCTCCCGCTTGAGGCTTCATTCCTCCAAGACTCAGAGGACATTTCTGCCGCTGCACTCCTGTTCCTCTATAATCGCATAGCGGCTCTTTTCACGTTTTCGTATGCATCCCCGCTGCTGCTGGTTTCTATCGCCTCTGAAAGCGAGTAACTACCATTCCAGGAGGCCAACTGCCTGAACAGTATCTCTGCCTTCTGCAATGACACCACTTCAGCAGGCGTGTCAGGGAAAGCTTTGTGTGCTATCTTTTCCAAAATAACACAAAACTCGGCCACTGACTGACCTTCCCTCAAACTCAAACACCTTAACTGTGAAAGGGCCTTGACGCGAGCGGAGTTTCCATCTTCTTGCAGTCTTTCTTGCATTGCGTCAACTACTCCCTCGAAACTTCCTTCTTTAACTTCTTTTGGTAACGTTTCGAAGGTAATCAAAGCCTTCTCCCTTAAGAAGCTCTCGAACAGTTGGATGAGACTGACATCATCCCACTGCGGCTTATGGTATCTTATCAGAAAGGCGTTCACAAACCTTCTGAAGCTTTGATTTTCTCCCCCATGAAACGGCTCAATGACTGGCAGAGCAGCCGTTCTCATGTACTCTAGCAGGGCATTATCACACTCTCTTCCACCCTCTTCAGAACCTTTGCTCACTTTCGACAGATGAGGATTGTACACCCCTGTAAGCGCTGAGCACTTAATTCCGTTGGCACTTGAGCTTTGAGATAATGATGAGCACGAGGGGCGATTCCACGTTTCCGAAGTCGAGGTGCCCTGCAATTTCTGTTGATTTGCACACGACTCCATGGTTCCTGCCCTAGAAAATCTTTTCCACTTCTCATTTGAACATGAGCTCAACCCACTGCTGTGACTGCCATTAAGCGCATTATCTGCGGCAGGTTGCTTGCACAGCTGAGCAATGCGACTCATGAGTTCCTGAATGTGGGTATCTTGCTGAGCAATCGTTTTCCTCAGTCTTTCGTTTTCTCTTTCTTTCTTACTTGACCCCTCTAGTAGCTCTCTGACCCGTTCTACTAGATCTCCACTGAGACAACCCACCATTTCACTTAACCTTTGTAGGGAATCTCTGTCTGACATCTTTTCATCAAGACATAATTCTAATTGGTTGGTTTGTGTCAGCCCAGCTACCCTTAGAATTTCGATAACACCCTCTTCGATGTCATCTCTTTCATCACCTCTCATGTTTCGAGTGTGCTCTTCACATTCCCACACGAACTGTTCCAACAGAACTTTTGTTGCCTCTTTTGCAACCTTGGCATGTCGTTCTACGGACTCCATTACAGCATTTCGAATTGGATCCGTGGTCCTCAACGACAAGCCCAGAGCTTTCTCACATTCAACTACTATAGCTGAGATGTTTTTGTTAACTACCTTCACAAGCTCTTTACTCTTCTTTTCGATGAATCCCACCTTAGGATCCATCGTTTTCATTTGTTTGCTGCTATTTTCGTCTTCATTCACCTGGAAATTCTCGGACGTCTGCAGCAGCATCTCCTCGTTGTCAATCTCTTCACAACTCATTCTGCACCAATGGCAATTTAGTCTCAATCGCTCACTACAAACGCAACAGTAGGCGACTCTACGACTGATCACAGTGAACCGTGAATGAGTTACACAAAGAATGAGAAAAAGTAGCGCAGATGAGAGTATCTGGCTACTACCAGCAATTCCTCACAAACTCCCAAGATTTTCTAAGGTAATCTTCTCCACTCCAGTAAAACGCGCTCTATTCTATGCGCGTGGCACAAAGAAATCAATGCGCGGCACCAATCGATCGATCGATACCCTGCGCAGTTACTATGTTGAGCCTCTGGGCAATCCTTATCGCCTTGGGCCCTTTGATCGATACTGCGGCGGCCTTGCTTACCAGCACCCACCTGATCAGTATGGAATCGACAGTGCCGACCCCTCCGGGTATCAGTCACTATCCTCCTTTTCGGTCAATAGGTGGCGATCCCTCCGGATGCAAACCACTGTCACTGATCCTATTCTCTTTTGGGCGATCCGCTTGGATACTAGCCACTCTATCCTCTTATTTCCTCTCCCTGTGGCGTTCCTGCTGGATACTAGCCACCTCCTCTACTTATTCTTCTGTGTGGCGACCCCGTCGGATTCTAGCCACAATCCGTGAGTTGAAGTTTTTTTTTTCGATCTATCGACCACCTAGGATACAAGATAGATCCTGTTCTTTTCCTCCAGCTTCCACTGTGTCAATCTATTTCCTCAGTACCGGCTTAGTTCGGCCCCCATATACCGGGGAGGTGGGTCCCTGGTATGACCGGTAGATGGGAAATAAGTTGGCACAGGTTAAAATAGTTCGGCGCGTCACGCTGAACTTCACAAGACTAGAGGAATTTCAAGAAACACTTTATTTTTCTCTTAATCTTCACACAGGGCGAGCGAGGTGAAGGAGAGAGATGGGGGAGAGGGAGGCGAAGAGCAGAGAGTCCTCTGGACAAACCAGGGAACCGCAAGTAGAGAATAGAACACCTAACTCCTAGAATCAGTCCTTAAGTACTCTTGACATTCCCGCCAACTACATTTGAATTGGGCGCATGGCGCCATTCCAGAGATCAACATTCCTAGTGCCCCGCCTACGACCTACACCTACCGTACAGATTCGATGATTGAGCGGTCCCTTATAAAGGGTACAAGTGATTTTCTTAGTATGTACATATGGAATAAGTGCGCTTAGTACGAATACCAAATCTAATGCCTTCTTTTTCAGAGATCTCGGTGGAAAGCGACAGAACTACGTTGATCGGCTGGTTCTACGGTTTCTTTTTGGTATCAAAGTTGAGTCATGCAGAGCTTTTGCCAACGAAGTATAGCGAAACTAAAAACAATGTGCCGTGTAAATGTTATCCTTAGAGTTTAACAAATGCAACGTTAGCTTCGTCCATTTTCGTGCCATCCTTTAGTCATCTAAGAATATGCTATAGATCATTGAGACACCCACATAAACGCCAAATCCCAACAAAAATCACTTTGCCCTTGAAAAAAAAACGGTCTGTGCCAGAAGTTCGCTGTCGTGAACAAACTTCTCACAATTAACCTTTACGAGATTATAGTGACAAGCTCAGGAACATCGCCATAACTGCATCGCAAGCGATCCTAGCTTTTTATTCAATGCTAGGTTTTAGAGGATGTAATGGACAGAAATTGGTTTTGTTGGTTACAATGCAGTTACCGGCAACGAATAGGAAAGAAGCCACTAGCTGCACATGCACTGCTTTTTTTACTGCTCTCTGAGTCAAATGCTACTTGTTGGTGAGAAAAAAGTGCCCCTACAATTTTGGACCATCGAACAGTTTGTCCAACAGCTAAAGTAGCCGTGGTATTTTGCCTTCCTTCCGAAAAAACGTCAACAGCTGGTTTCTAGTGTTATCTTAGAAGGTTAGGCTCAGCACTGATTTTCGGGGGTACATCCTTTGAGTAAGGTGGAACCTTATTTCTTGCTTGTGAAACTCTTAAGAACTGCTCGAGAACATGAATAACTCATCCTAATAATATCTTGGTTCCAATTTTCATGAGATTTAACATGTCGCAGTACGTGACGATGAGATTTTCCTTGATGATTTGTTTTGTGTGACCTTCTGTTAACGTTATTATACGATGACACCACCACTACCAACAACAACAACAACAACAACAATAACAACAACAACGACAAATCCTCCAAGTGGCTGAGAGCTCAAGTTTCTTGAAAGAGCTCAAGTTTTCACTTCATTTCACTAATTTTTTTCCAAAATCATGTAAAGTCTGGATATTTCGAGGTGTCCGATAGCCGCACCGCATGGTGCACAACGCGACCCCCTCCTGGGGGCGTTCCAGCGGCCAGCCATGGAAAACATAAACGAAAACTTTTCACGATATATGTTAGGCCCATTTTGGAATACTGCTCGCAAATCTGGTCCCCGCACAAGCAAGCCGTGGTTGATGAAATTGATTGTGTGCAAAGAAGCTTCACATACAGGTGCTTCGTTCGTAGAGGGCTCACCAAAGTAGAATATCATGACCGACTTAGAATGCTTAACACCCAGTCATTGGTTCTTCGCAGAAAGATCGCAGACTACGTGCTGATGTACAAGTTGACCACGAGTGAATTAGATTTATCTCTCGCCGACCTCTTTGAAATGTCACCATTAGTGGGAGTAACAAGAGGACACGATTATAGATTGCGGTCTGAAAAACCGAACACTCGTTCTTATCAAGGATCGTTTTTGGCCAGAGTTATTCCCTGTGGAACAAGTTAGATCCAACTTTTTTTAGGTGGAAGCACTCTTGTACGTTTCAGAAACACCTAACGGACTGCCTGGAAGGCAGCGAAGAGAACATAAGGACATCAACTCTGCTGTGAAAGTGAACATGCATTTCCCAAATGAAATAAATCGCAATTGCTGTTTCTATTTGTTTTTTTCTATTGCTCTCATTTGGATTCATTGTTATTTAGTATTCTCATATCCATACTTCTCCGGACTCAGGCCAGATTTTTTTTTTCACTTCTCCGCTAGTTATTGGTGGAGTCAACTTGAACTGAACCAGTTACTGCGTTACAATTGACTTCTAACACTTCTTCTAATAAAAACCGCAATAGGAAAGTCGCCTTGGGAGTATTCCCCTAAGCAATCGCCTGGGGTTCGTACTAGATCAAAGAGGTTCCACCGAACCCGCCCCCGGTATGCGCTTGGACAGTTGCGTGCTCAAGCGTGTGGCCTCAAGGAGCGATGTTTCCCAGCGATAACAATCCATTGTCACCAACAGTTAAATTAAGAACGTTCAATTATGGGCCGAGTCAGTCAGTATATCATGAAAGCCTCTCTCCTGCACCATGTCCTGTCTGTTAATGCTGACCAGAAATAAAATAAAAACGACCCGATGCGGTTGCCGGCGTCCATAATCAATCGTCGATCAGCTGGTCGGCCTCTGGAACGCCGCCAGTAGGGCCGCGTCGCGCACCACGCGGTGCGGCTATCAGGCACCCCAAAATGTATAGAGTGTAACTATATGCTTCGCGTCCCACCTCTGTGTAATTTTTCACTGATTATGCACCTTTTTTCACTGATTTTCATAATCATGTTTTTTTTTCAATGCCTGCGATTTTTTTCCCTCAGATACACGAGCTTGCTTGTGTGATAAATATGTATATACATATGCCGACATGGAGGTAGCACCAATTTCTCTCTTTTAAAACCGCCCCAAAGTCTAAGGGTCTTTCAGCGATAACACTAGGTCTTCTTCGGTGATTAATAAAAAGTCCCCTACCACTACAGGTTGATCAGAAGGTTATTCGTTTTGCAACAAAAATGTTGATTAGGACAAGGCCTACGAAGCCTACCAATACTTAAGAAGAAATGCTAGAAGTACAGTGGAAGTGGTAATACAATAGAAAATGAGATTAATGGATGTGCAGCCAATCTTCAGAAAATCCTAGAACATCTGTGCGGCATTTCCAGAAGCTAATCAAACTTTTTTAACACTCGAGTCATGTGGAGGAACAGGGTCAAGATTTATCATTCTCATATTCCATAAAACCCTTGCAGAACTGAATAGAAAGTGGGTGAATTACGGGAGTAATTTATGGATTTCAGCCTTGGAGGAACTTTGCCCAGTATCTCGTTGTGCTGTGGACAGTTACAACATCTTGTCAGTCTGATTTAGTCAAGCAGTCCTGGTGCTGCTTTTTGATGCCATAGCTTTTTTCAGGCTGCTGGTGACCTTAGTACTAACTTCATCGAAAAAGGAAGCTTTATTGCAACCAAAGTGCAGTCAAATAATATTATACTACAACAGTAGCAATCACCACAAATACACCACGCGGACTTCCCGACGAACAAATTTCACAGGAAAGATTAGGAGTGATGATAATTGCGAGCTCTCATACACATGTTTTCGCATTCCTGCTTGGTCCTGAAGTTGTTTGGAGTTTCTCCACATCCTCCATATGTGAATGACACGCACTTGTTCCCATCGTAGTAGTATCTGAACCGTATACACGTCAAAAAGTGCATCTATGAGTTCAGTTTCTCTAAATTTGTAAAACAGTTTTGTTGCATATGCGCACACCTTCTAAAAGATGCCGCACATCTAATCACTCCTGAGACTGGTGGGCCTGAACACCTTCCGCTGTGTCCTTTTCGCTGCGAGCTCCCTTTTCTCTGATACTCCATTCTTTCCTGATAGAAATCTCTCTGGGGATTAACTTTTTCCTGCTGGAGGTCTACTTTTTTCTGGTGGTTTATTCTTTGCTGGAGGTCCACTGTTTTCTGGCCGTCGCTTTCACCATAGAAGCCGTAGCAGACAGCGATACAGGACAGTGCCAGCAGAAGGAGTCTCATTATAACTTATTGCTCTCTGAAAGTACGTGGTACAGAAGGTTGAAGAAATACGAATGAACGAATGATAGAGCTCCAGACTTTACAAGGATTCCAAACGGAAAATACGGACTTTACTTTCGAACTCTTTTTACTTTGCTCTTACAATTAGTTGGAAATATCAGGATTGTAAATAATTTTCCGAATAGCCAGGGAACCCAGCAGACTGAGGGTGGCATTGTGTGTACCTGAAGCTGCTAGTCATCAATATCAATTTCAATAATATAACTACTTTGTGCATCAGTTTAATTTTTCTCAGGTTTTGTAGTGACCAGGTAATGATATCCTATTTTCCACTATAAATTTATCCACGGATGTTGGGCGTACTTACCATGTATGTATCTAGGCGTTTTAGTAAAGTTTAGATAACTATCTGTGAGTGATAACAATCTATTACTCCAGATTTGCTTTTCTGATTGGAATAAGCAAATGAGAGCCTACAATATATATTCTTTACTTACGTGAGGAAGAAATGTTTCAGGGTGATTTGCTCTCAATGAATAAGAATGCGCATGATTTGCAAGAAGTAAAAAGTACTTCTCAGAACTTTGCAATGATGCTTCAGAAACACGTTGGGGAAAGTACAAAGTCTACAACTACGTACATGGAGGATGCATGAGGCTCAAAACGTGGAACTTTTAAATGGCCCATAACTGTGGGATTGTAGCAAGGGCACTGTTTTATATAGGCTATGTGTTCTTCTTTTTCTTATATTCTTTTCCAACATGAATAAGTCAGCCTGTATTCATAAAAGCCGCATTAATATACTCGTAAGCGTATTAGGGGCTCATGGTTAGGATTCATGAATGCCTATAACCTATCCAAACCAGGCTAACAAACTAACTTCCGCATTCTGCGTGATCAGTCAGTTTGGCCATCGCTAGTTTGCGTGGTTAACGTATCATGAATCCCAGCCCAGATTGGTCGAAATTTCCAAAAATCCTTTGACAAGAGATTGACGCAGACAGAGTGTGACTGAATCATCCCTATGCAAGACAGCAGTATTTAGTCTTGAACCTCATTTGAGGTTGAGTCAATGAATTTTATCTTAGACATTCTTATTATCTTCGAATTTCCTGGTTAGCAAGCTTTTGCGAGGAAGAAAACCGAAAACCTCTTGCGATAATGGCCTTGTTCAACTCTGTACCATCCAAAAGTAAAACGTGCCTGGCATCGAGGTAACGCTTGCTATACAGCACTCAAAAGAAATAAAACGCATAAAGGGCTAGATGCCCTTCTAGTTTGGACGAGATCTCTGGAGGAAAAATGATTCTACTCTGATGTTTGGTGGCGATACATTTGGCAAGAGTATGTGTTTGGCGATACATTTCACGGGACTTCCTGTTTGTCGATACATTTTACGGATTGACATTTTCATCTCATTCTTAGTCGGAGGTTCAGTCATCATCGGTGTGGACTCGAATGGTGCAGTTGGTAAGGCAGCGGACAGGGCACAGCACAAGGTGGTCACTAGCTTTTGCGGACTACTAAGTCCAGTAGGATTCAGAAATGGGCTACTAACTATCTACATTTTAGGGTTCTCCCAGGAGAAAAAGCGAGCACTAGAAAAGTGATGTATGTAAGTCTCCAATAATGAAGACGAAGAATGATGTTTCAACAAAAAAATGCGTGTCATTTAGTGAAGATTTAGTCTAATTCATCACAAATTCAAGCTGAAATCCTCGCAAAACTAATCGCAGTACGGAACTGTTGGAACCCGCTAGAACTCGTTGAAACTTGTTAAGAGACCTGTCAGATACAGGAAATTGTCATTGGAGCACGTTTTCTCCCTCAGCCCGAGAACATTTTCAGAAAATTTCTCTACTTCGAAGGAGCGCTGCAATGCGCTATCACCTCCAAAAGGTGCGCCTAGGGGGTACCAATTCTCTCCCAAAATGGCATTTTTCGTTTTTGAGGAAGCATCTTCGTTTTTGGAAAAAACCGTCAATAATGGTCAAAAAATGGTCAAAAACCACTTTTTGACCATTAATGACGGTATTTTCCAAAAATGAAGACTGTTTCTCAAAAACGGAGGATGCCCCTTGGGGGGGGGGGGATTATTGCTGGTATAGTGCGCATCTACATTCAAAATTTCAAGATGATCCGTCTCCTATAGGTTGAGCAACACCTGATTATAACTGTAGCGCGCCAGAGTGCTAGGTAAGGATGGAGAAAGTGGTGGAGCGACAGTGATCTTCTGCCGCGATATTGATTATCCACCAGCCTGCCTCTCTAAAATCTGCTTGTGTCTAACATTAGCAGGCAGTTAGCTGTTGACTACGCCCTGAATCTGCAGGACGCTACTAAGTCTCGCTGGTCAATGACCACCTCGTGCTGCCCCCTGGGCAGCGGACTCCTGATATCAGAACCACGGTACGATCCTAGGTGTTATCGGACTTGCCGCTATTTTCACGCGTTCCAGTATGCTTGGTGATACAAAAGGCAATCTTTTCTGGCGATACAAGAGGCAAGTTTTGCTTGACGATACATTTGGCGAGTGCCGCATGGCAATACATTTGGAAAGGTATGTTAGGCTATACATTTCCAGGGACTTCTTGTTTGGCAATACATTTGACGGACTTCGTTTGCCTGGGTAATTAGCAAGGCTGCCAAACAAACCTCGCCAAATGTATCGCCATTCAGAGAATGCACCATTTCCTCTCACGATGACGTATGTATCTACACCCTGGAAAGTATGTGTTTCGTAGGAATTCGCGGAGAATCAACCTATCGTGACCAAACCTTGTATACGTACACATGATGGGAGAATGTAGGCTACTTTTTGCTTAAAATTGATTTATCGACTTATCGATTTATTGACTTGCCGCTATTTTCGCCCATGTATCTATCAAGACCTAGCCACATTATGATGTACAAGAATATTGCAATAATTCTGCATGAAATCTCGATCTATGTATGTACTCTATCATTTCTTTTTTTTTGCTTTTGTTCACAGTCTATGAAGGCCAACGCCTACGGAGTCCACGCATATTCTTCTGAATTCCTTCTCCACTTTAAATACACTTGGATCTTCCCTGATGTGCAATAATTTCGAGTTTCCTTTCCAATATTGGCACCCGCCGTAGAACAGTTCTAGTAACGCCTCTTTCCGTGTCCATTTTTCAGATTATATGTGAAATTATGAGGAAGTATTCAAAATATGAGTTTTACTACAAGACCATAACAACGATCCCATGAACACCGTGCTAAGATCCCAACAAACAAATACTGCAAAATATTTTAGGAATGATAATAGGGGTGACGTTTCACGCACGTTCTTTCGCATTCCTTTCGTGTCTTGAAGTTGTTTGGAGCTTCCCTGCATCCTCCATAGGTGATCTTTACACATTTGTCTTTATATTCATTGTAGGTGTACCTGAAGCGAATTCACATTCAAAAATTCGATCAAAAACACCTGTTTTGCTTCCGAATATATCTATGTCTTTCTGTACACATCAAGCACGAGAGTGCGACGTACCTCTTCATATTCGCCGTACACTTCACATTTCCAGGTAGGACTGGTGCACCTCTACACCTTTTCCTGAGCGGTGGCAATTGCGGGATTTGCACTACTTGCTGGCCGGCTATATGTTGCCCTTTTCTCTGAGAGTCCTCTGCTTGCTGGGGATTCAGTGTGTTCTGGCTGGCGCCTTCATAGTAACGGCAATAGCAGACGGTGACACAGAGCAACGCCAATGGGACAAATCTCATTGTAACTTTCTGCAATTGGAATAAATGCATTTATAATGAAGGCTAACAGGAAGACAACGATAATGCTATTGACCCTGCTTGGTTTTCCAACATTAAGTGAGGCTTCCACGTTCGTATGTCAATTAAAAACTTCCTGAAATTTCCGGGGCATGATTTTTTAATACTCATTTTCATGCAGCGTAAAGCACAAGTCTGTCCATCATGGTGGTTCAGGGATATTCAGCAGAATTTTCCTCAAATTTTCTCGAAATTTTCCGAATTTTTCATTGTTATCCCAAATCATTGCCATGGTTTCATTTGCTTATTTCCCCTGAGTAGGGAAATGAACAGTAATTCAGCTATTTACCGTAGTAACTAGCTTACATACGTGAACTAGTAAAAACTAAAGTCTTCGGTTGGGAGCTTCACACATTTGAAAATCGGCATGGATTGAAAGAAATTGGTAGTCCTCGACATTTTCACCTACACTATTCAGAAGAAATAAAGGATAACTAAGTGAAAATACAAATAGCAAATGTGACTGGACAATATAGAACGGTTGTTTGGAAGTGACGTTGGATTGGCAGCATGGGGCTCTTTAAATAGTTGAGCCTTTCTTTTTTTACTACTTTCTTTCAATATAGACTGATTAAGACGGAAGAATACTGCACTAGACTGGCTAAGCGTGTTTACTTGGGGAATCACATCTTTAGACTTGCAAAAGCTTTGAGGATTCGGATAAGCTGTACTTTTCAAAATTTATTTGACTAGAGAGTGGCGCAGAGTGTGACTAACTCATCCTTTTGCAGCATTGAATAACCCTTATCAAAATTGAATCAATAGGTTGCACTAGCATTCTTCATCCCATGAAAACCTTTGTTAGCAAAGAAACAAATCTATCTAAAATCGGTAATAACGATGACCTGGTTCTGCTTTGCACCAAGCCGACGGGGTGTCTGGAGTTGAGGTAAACATACAGGGTGATCCGAGAGCATTTGGCCAGTGATCATGATGGTATGCCTGTGGAGAAATTTAGAGAAAAACATTTTCTGAATTTACGTACGGTCCTCGCCATGATGCTGTGCGCTGCTTCCAAGTTATGATGTGATCAGAGTACATCTAGGATATCCTTCACCGAAAGAATGATAAGCTACCAGAATAAGTGCTACAGCGGATATGAGGTAAGCAAACGAATTGACTGTGCCTTTTCCAATAAAGGCAGTTGAGTTATATTGGAAGAGGCCGTGAGTTCGACAGGTGAGTAGTAGCCTCTGCCGCAACCAGAGCGAGGATCAGCGCGAAAATCTGAACTCTGAAGATTACAGGTAATTAATCACTTCCTCAGGTTCAAATTCACGAGAGAACCAAAGGATAGATGTTTACATAGAAGAAAGTTTGAGCGTCAAAATTGTTTTGAAGGAATGGATCGCGAGCCTACCCCATCAATCAAGTCGTTGACCTCCTGGTAACTCAGATTCGATCCACACACAAAAGTAGTTAGGTTTAGAGAAAGAACTGGCAACAAAGTTTCCAGAAAAAATAGCTACTGCGATACCGAACGGAAGTGACAGCCAATTCTTTTGCAGACCTCGTAACCTCTAGTAGCACGCATATATTTCGGTAAATAGGCTCTGATCACACAGCTTGGAAGTATGTCCCAACGTTGTGGCGATACCATAGAAGAACTCAAAAATGGTTTCCATTTTTCTACAGTTAAGGTCTTACATATGGAAGGGTACAAGGGAATGCAATGAGGATCTACCAGAACAAAAACAGGACTTTTGGGTCACGCATAGCCTAAGTTCCCTCAGCGCCTGGAAAGTTTTTACCTCCGCATGGTGGAGAGACGACCAAACTCATCATTATCAGAGGTTTCAGATGAACTTGTTTTTCTGCGGAGCACTTGTTAGGTACGGTTTTGATGGCTTGAATGAGTGCTCATCGTAGAACCTCTTGATTCGATCTTGATAAAGGTTGTTTAATGGTAGACAAGGATGAATTAGTCACTTTCTGCGCCATTCTCTAGTCAAATAACTTTTTGAAAACTACGGCTTATCTGAATTCTAAAAGCTATTGCAAGTCTAGCAATGTGATTCTCATAGTAAACAGGCTTAGCCAGTCTAGTGCAGTATTATTCCGTCTTAGACTGTCTACGTTGAAAGAGAGCAATGAAAAAAAAAAAGCTCGACTATACAGTGCGTTTCATAATTATAAGATCACCCTCGAATTTTGGGTTTTCCAGGGAAGCAGCAGTCGGGAGAATTTCTTGCTATTTTTGGTAGATTTCGCACTTTGAAAAAACATTGTAGCCAAAATTTCGTTTCGATACCTTTTACCCTAATAGTTTTACAAATATTTCTCACTTTTTATACCGTTTCATAATTATAAGATCACTTCAAGAAATTAGGCAATTTGCCCAAAATGAAGACTGATTCTGCACACCTACGTGACCGAGAAGGTGAGTACGCGGCAAAGATATAGGTTTAGCAACGCTCCTTAGTCATCTGTCTTCTTCTGACGAAGAAGGCCAGATCAAAGCTCTCTAAAATGATGCCCTCAGTATCCCATCCATTGCTACGCAGATCTAAGGTTTGTTTCCTGCGTGGACAAGGCTCTATGTCACTCTCCGGTGCCTCCGAATCTGTTGCGAGCTTTGCACGCCTTTGCATGGCCACTGCTCGTGAGGAACGTCGAATTCTCAGACCTGTTTCGTGCAGTACCTCGTCTAAGAAATGGATTCTGTCACATTTGAAGATCCAAAATGCCAAGTCAGTTATCTGGAGAGGCACGAGGAGCCGTAGAAACATTGCTAGAGAAGCAGTGAAGAGTTCCCCGGAGCATATCTACCAGCTTTTGGTGTCGCGATTGAATTTCACTGTGAGGAACCTAGCAGAAGTTTGATCAAAGTTGACGATATTGAGTTTTGACGGACTGTGTCATGAAGTGCTTATTCAGACGGTGTTTTCGGTTGAATACAAATCCAATTTGGATGGCTATGCAAGGTTTAAGTGCCCCTGGCAAGATCTAAGTAAGGATCTTGTCAACTTCATCTCAAGCAATTATGGCGGTGAGGTGTCGTGGTCGCTAAAGGCATTCTGCCACACCTGCAGGCAGATACAGGCTTTTGTGGCATGCAGAATGGACTCGACAGAACTCAAGATGATGCCAGAAACACGTCTGCGGCCATTCCTGAATGAAGGGCATCGACAAAGCAACATTCTGTAGCAGGACTTCGGTGCGACCCACTTGACCCACTGAAAGATGCAGCAGTTTAGGTCGCGTAAGAGGGAAGTCCGGTCTTGTCCAGCATGTATTTCTGACCTAAACCTAATTTGCAACCTCTGAAACACTTTTCCAGGTGGATTGACGTGAACAACCTCTGTTTAGAGCAGTCGATTACTTGAAGCGAGCACTCCTGCAAGCTTGAAATGTTACTGACCCAATAACGTGAAGAAATTTTATTTCCAGTATGCCTCGATGACATTTCGAGATCGCTAACAGACGTGGAGAAACTGTGTATTATTACTTTCCCATGATTTCCATTTTTTCATCCGAAAATTGTTCAATTTCATGGAGTGATCTTATAATTATGAAACGGGATGAAAAGTAAGAAATATTTGTAAAACCATTAGGGTAAAAGGTATTGAAACGAAATTTTGGCTACAATGTTTTTTCAAGGTGGGAAATCTATCAAAAATAGCAAGAAATTTCCCTGATTGCTGCTTCTCCTGGAAACTCAAGACTAGGGGGTGATCTTATAATTATGAAACGCACTGTATAAAGGGTCCCATGCTGCCAATCTAACGCCATCTCTTACTGATCGTTCCACATCGTCCGGTCGCATATACACATTATTTGTATCTTCTGTAATCCTTTCTCTTTTTTCTGAGTAGTACAGGTGAAAATTCTGAAAATTATTGATTTTTTCAATCTATGCCTATTTCTTCATGGTTAGAGTGCCTAGCCAAAAACTATATGTACTTGTCGATTTAAGTGTAAAAGCTAGAAACACATCTCAAAATTACCAGTAGAAGAACTAGCACTTGGAATCATGACGGCGGTTTAGGACAACAATGAAAATTTTGGGAATTTTGAGAGAACTTAAAAAATTTTCTGCATATCCGGGTGCTTTATGCCGTGTGAAAATGAGTATTAAAAACCATGCTCCAGAGATTTCCGGAAGTACGTATCTGAATGACAGGCGAAGTTGCAAGCCTCACTTTGCATTTCGAAACTAAGCAGGGTCAAGAGCTTCTCCTTTAGAACTTCTGAGCTGTGTATATTCTATTTGCAGGAAGCGACAATGAGGTTTGTTCCATTGGCTTTGCTCTGTGTCACCGTCTGCTACTGCCGTTACTATGAAGGCCAAGTCCCCCAGCAAAGAGAGGAATCTCAGAGCAAAGGGTACCCCCAGCAGGATATGAACAGCCAGCAAGTGATGCAAATCCCGAAACTGCCACCGCCCAAGCAGCGGTGTACAGGTCCACCAGTCCTACGTGGAGGTGTGAAGTGTAAGGCACGCATAGAGAGGTACGCTGCATGCTCATTCTTGGCGTGTACGAAAACAGAGTTATTTGAAAAGAAAACGGGTGTTTTCAATGGAATTTTTGGATGCGCATCCACTTCAGGTACACCTACGATGAACATCGCCGCGAATGTGTGCCATTCTTCCATGGAGAATGCAAGGCTTCTGGGAACAACTTCAAAACATTACAGGAATGCCAACAGAGGTGCATGAAACGTCGCCCCTATTATCGTTCCTAAATTATTTCGTAGTGTTTATTTGCTGGGATTCAAGCATGGTGTTCGTGGGGTTGTTGCTATTTTCTCGTGGTAAACCTTTTTTCATTTATGCCATATTATTCCACACGTAGTTTGAAAAAATGACACAGAAAAAAAAACAACACTAAAACTGTTCAACGAGCGTGACCATATCTGGGAGGAAACTAAAACTCATTGCACATTGAGGTGTTGGGTAATACGTGTTTTATGACGGACGCTGATTCAAGTCGCCTTAGAACAGAGAATGAACTCCAGAACATGCATGAAAAGAAGCATCTCATGTCTTAGTCTAATCATGTGTTCACTTTTTCTGGAGTTGTTCGGGGGAGATATGTAATTAGAGGCGAATCTCTGTTTAGCAGTATGGTGGAGTGTATTGATTCCCACTGTAGGAATTTTTTGAAGATGCAGTCAGTAACTCAACATTGTTCCTGAGCACTGGTTCGCCGTTCTTCTGATGCTCTACTGTCGTTTTTACTTCACTGTAGCTCGAGTTCTCTACGTACAACTCATTAGAAGGTATTTAGTTTACTTGCGAATTTCAGCTCCATTGAGGAGCCGAAATTCTTACCTGCTTATCTGGCGTGAGCCTGTACTTAATTATAAAAACTCAGGCAGCAAGGTCCAGATCCTGTACTTAGGAGGTACATATTTTATTATTTGTTTATGGGGTCGTTGCTATTTTCTTGAGGTGAAACTTTTTTATACCATATACGCAATTTCACATACAGTTTGAAAATGGAGATGGAAAAGGGCAGGACGAGAACTGTTCCACGAGCGCAATAATACAGGGTGGTCCACATGAAGTGTGACGGGCAAAAGAAAATCAATTTTTGAACGCTTTTATTGCTTTTTTGTGCAATTTCATGGTGTTATTCGTTTCTGCCGTGTTTTTTAGTCCTATAGGAACCAGGCTTACCCTCTGTTTCTAGCTAAAGATGACATCGCTTGAGGATTAAATAACAGTAGTCGCCATGCACAAACGCGGGTCGTCAGTTTCCGAGTTGTCGAACACGCTCAAACTATACCGGGAGCAAGTAGATCGGGACATAAATTGTCGGAGAAACGGGAGGGATTGAAAATCGTCCGAGAGGAACACCTGATCGAACTGCGAGGACCCCTGCCCTTCGAAACGCTGTCAAAAGCAAACTGTGCCGAAATCCTGAAAGTAGCATCAGACAGTTGGCCAAGAATCACAAAATAAGTCGTTCAACCATGCGAGGACTGATAAGAGATGATCTCGAGCTGTATCCTAACAAATTCGCCGAAGGACAACGCCTCACAGACGAAATGAAGGCCTCCAGATTGGAAAAATGCAGAAAGGTGATGACCCTTGCGCGCGGTGACAAACTCGGCCGGATTCCCTTCACGGGCGAGAAGATATTCACTCCGGAATCCGCGGAATCAGCGAGGACTTTTGTCGAAGGAATCTGCAAGAGCTGTCAAGGCTGAAAAAACTGCTTCCTGACAATCCGTGATGGTGTGGGGTGGAATATCGAATTTGGGCAAGACTCAGCTGGTTTTTATCCAACAAGGAGTTGAAATTGATGCAGAACTTCGTTTGAAACAGATCCTGGAGGATGCGGTGGTTCCTTGGGCCGAATAGAATGCTATGGATATGGAGTGGGCCTTCCAACAAGATTGGGTGCCTGCTCACGGCAAAAAGAAGGCACTGGGGTGCTGTGGGACCAATCTTCCGTGTTTCTGGACGAAGCATGTTTGACCATCAAACTCACCCGATCTCAACCCTCTGCATTTTGCTGTCTAATCTATCTTGTAGCAAAAAGTCTGCTCTTCCTGACACAGGTCATTAGATTTGCTAAAGACAGCCCTGGTGGTTGCTGGAGACCGAAAATCGCCGGAAATTGCAGCGCGCATTCTCAAGAATTTCAGGAAGAGATTGGATGCTTGTATCAAAGCTAAAGGAGGTCATTACGAATGTGATCCAAGATATGTTGTAGAAAATTTTTCTGCCATCTAAATGAATAGAAAAAGTTTTCATTTGGTCTGATTTGTGTAAAGTTACGGGAAGTTTTTTCCGTCACACTTCATGTGGACCACCCTGTATTGGAAGCATAGTCAAGCGTGGCGATGGGAAAACCAGCTCCCAGAACAACCTCCCCACCTTTCCACTCAGACAGCATCTCTTCACAGTCCTCCTACCACCTCGTCGCCGCCTTCCCTAATTTTCATTGCTGCTTCTCTCCCCTAACTTAATGTTTCGTTGCGGTATTTTTGATGTTATGCCTTATTACTTGACTGAACAATGAAAAATTGACCCTTGTAAAAAACGAATTTTGCTCCGAAAGCCACCGTCCCACCTCAGGATCGTTTTTACCGTCCCACCTCAGGATCGTTTTTGAAATCTTCGCATTAAAAGGATCTCCAGCGATTGCTGATCAGAGTTGTCAATGGCATCCACGCCGCTGGGAAGCTATCGAAACTTTCCTTCCTAAGGTGAATATGTTTGGTGAAAAGCTTGGCTTTTTTTTCCAGAGCACCGAGGCCCAAGGAATAGCCGCTTTTAACCTCTAGACCCAATGTTTCTCCGCAAATCTGAAGAAGAGGAGTTTAGAGGAGAAAACAGCCCATTCCCTTCCTACATGGTATCGCTATTCATACACCACTATAGAATGTCATACATTAGCTTTCTCTTAATAATTCTCTTAAATATTCCAATCCCATCCTATTATATTAAAATGTAACAAGTTCATCTGATTGATTCACACCACCTATGTACGTAGAACAAAATCATAGTTATGTACATTAAATTAGTTGCACTTTTATCTATGTCAAAAAGCGAAATATTGGGTTGAAAAGCTTGACATTGTTCGCCAGTGGAAGAACATGCACGTCTTGAGAGAGGTGAACAGCACTTCACAGTGCTTTCCTGGCGAAGAATAGAAGACGTATTTTAATACGTGTGACACGATGAAACGGAACGGTTTGTTGGTTGGGACATTGGGTAGAAAACCTGAGAATTCTTTTAAGCAGACTGAAGAATCCCAATTTGGGTCTATACTTTGTCAGCACCGATCGCCTGAGTCTATTTGTCATCGGGATCTTCTTCCTTAGCATTTGTCCCGTTCAGAGGCGGGGCCCACTCTATTGATCCTTTGACGCTATTTTGTCCTGTCATGTGCCTGGTCAGGACGGATACCAACGACTGTCAGACCGTCGTGCAAAGTGTCAATCCATAACTGCTTTGCGCGTCCGTTCAGTCGTTTGCCTGGCACTTCAAGATCTAATCCTACTTTTCAGACGCTGTCGTTGTCAGCCCTGAGCACGTCACCGTACCATCGCAGGCGAGCTTGGCGGAACTTGTCCGTTATTGCAGCGACACCAAAACGCAGGTCGGGTAATGCCAGCCATGCAGCGAAGCACTGCTCTTGTCGCAGAGTACATCAGCCACTGAACTCCACTTCATCCACGAGCTACGACTTCATGTGTGATGTTATCGTCAGACGAAACCGTTGAGCCGAGGTACTTGAATGCATCGATCCTATTTGTCATGTTTTTATTATTTACTATTTCTCACTGGAAGCATTTATTGTTTTTCGATTCTATTCTAAGGGTGTCAATTCTTGCACGGCACTACAACACCTCTAGTCATACAACTTTCTGAATAGAATCTGCCTGAATATTCTGCAAACGCGTTAGTGGAACTTCCGAGGGATGAAATTTGTCAGCGCAACAAAAATTGTACTGGCTTCCATAAACGATTCGCAAAGTCATAACCATCCGTTCTTCTCTTCAATTTCTTTCAGGCTTAGGGATCTTCGCACGCATCGCCGGTACTCTTCCATAGGGATGAAAAATTTTATCATGACTTATGATAACGGGCTTATTCTGTGTGTGTTTGTTTGTTTGTTTGGATGTGAAATGAAATTCAAGGGGAGTGGCCTAAAGTTCTACAATTAGCCCTCTGGAGAGGTGCGCCGACGCCCAGAAGTGCTGATAGCGCTAGGCAACGGGTCTATTGTTGCGAGAGGAGTGCGCCGACGCCCAGAAGTTCTGATAGCGCTACGCGATAGGTCCGCTGCTGCGGGAGGGGTGCGCCGGCGCACAATGTGGGGGGAGCCGAGTCCATCGCTGTGATAAGGGTGCGCCAGCGCACAAAGTGGGGAGAGAATGGTCCACCGTTGTGATAAGGGTGCACCGGCGCACAAAATGGGGGGAGACGGGTCCACCGTTGTGATAAGGATGCGCCACCGTCGAACAGTGGGGAAACGCCAAGAGACGGTCCAAGGAGCAGTAAGCATGCGTCAGTTTCCAAAAGTGGGTGAACGATTGCGAGCGTGTCGACACATGGGGAAGAGGTGAGCCTGTGCAGAGTAGCGAGGAAATGCTCTTATTCAGGTCTATCTTCGTTCTAATTGTCCTTTGGCGCCTAAATACAGTGAGAAAGCACAAATGCCCGGCCTCAGCAATGACTATTATACCATCCGGTGTCACTCCCTTCACATCACGTCCCCTCCTGCGTGTTCTACCCTCATTTTGTCTGATCACAGCGCATCGTCCTCTTTTATTTGTTCAAGTTGATTGTTGTCAATGAACCACTCACAAAAACAAAGAATGATAAACCATCCACAGTGTTCATTCGAGGTTGAACCGGTTGCATATAGCTACAATTGGCTATCTCACTCGAGAGAATGATGAAATTGTTCTGAGAGACGCAAGCAGTCCTCTTTGCTCAGTTCCTTTTCTATGGGGAAGGTTATTTAGGGGAAACGGAGCAGAAGCGTGGCCATAATTCAGCGAGGATGGATGCTAGGTAAAGTCATGCGAGCGAAACGAGCATAAGGAAAAGTCTGGAAAGACGGCCAGACTGATATAACAAATAAACTGAGCTCATTTTCCACAGATTGGGTGTGTTATAATAGTAAGTGAAATTCAGCTATGAACGTCACAGCAAGTACGTATTCCATCTGGCAATACTGCCTGCTCCCCAGAATGGGCTAGCTGTAATGCAGTCTTCTTTTTCCAATGTCATTTGTCTAATAGCACCCTGCACGACTCTTCTGGAGGCTTCCCTTTCACAGAAAACACTGTTGGTTTTGTCCAAGCGTTCAGGAGAACTGTACAATGATTAATGCTGTACATTGGTCATGGCATTATCCTAATTATAGCGCTTCATCATCATACTAGGGACAGCAACCCACAACACCAAACCGAGAGAATTCAATGGAAAAATGACATTGATGTGAGAAAAAACAGCCTCAGTAATGCGACTTCAGCACCAATGCGAAAGCTTTTGATCACTGGGATGACAGGACGTGTTGAAATTCCTTCACAATAGTGCATTCGCTCATTCAAACACCATCACTTCACAAATCCTGGTGAAAACAAGAAAAATCTTCACATCCGACAATTTCTCTATGTTGACTTCCCCGTACTTCTATCACCCTTGAAGTGCAGGCTGGCATCCAAGAAACGAATCATTCGTAACAGTTCACCCAAAAAACTTCTAAAAAACTGGTTTCGGTTGAAGAATCTCAAGCCGACAATAGCGCCCAGGGTATAGCACTTAGAGGAGAAAGAGTAAAAAATCATTATTCGTGACTAGGGGGAAGATTACCTGCAGTGAGATTATCCATGGTAATCGTGTTAATTTACCCAAGGATCGGATGCATCATAAGAAGGATGGGTAATCTAGCATAATCTCATACTCATGAATATGGCCCGTAGTAAACCCCTCTAAACTTGAAGTGAACTCAGTTCGAATGTTAACTCTGAGTTAAGCAAGGTAACATCAACGTCAACTCACTTCATGCGTATAACGATATGAAGCTGAACACGGAGTTGATTGCGCTCTCATAGGGGTTTACTAGGGAAACTTAACTCGGTGTTAAGCAACTGGTTAACACAGAGTTGACCGGTCAGAAAAATGAAGAAATAGCGGCATCGGCATTCGAAAGGCCGATAAGCACCTCCCGAGCTACTCAAGCTCAATGCCGAGTTAACCTGCATAGTGACCGATTAACGTGAAATGGTCCGCACAAACTGCTCAATCATTTTGGTATGACATGATAGCGTTGGCATGGGTATATAAAGGAAGGAGGAGGTGAGGTTCCGTTCAGATACGAGGGAAAGGAACCGAGTACGGTGAGGACGAGAATTGTCGAGGGCCGAAAGGCACACGCAAATGATCCGCAGCGCTTGACGGGGGATCTCGTTCAAAGGTTCCTTTTTTACGACCGGGCGACGGCGCATTCTTCTTGCGTCGGCGCCTAGCTGTAGATAAAGAATAGATCGCAGAAATAGGAAATACACAGCGTCTTCAAAGAAATCGATGGTTACTTCAAGGTCCCCTCATTCCAGAAAACCTTCCTAACCGCTCAACTCGGCATTGCGAGTTAGGATGAAGGATTACTACGGGCCTATGACTACTCATGAGTAGCACCTGGGTATAGATAACGTCAAACAAGCAGAAATGTGTTCATAGACGGCGGGTATAGGGTACATTTGGGTTTCATTAGTTTCACCATGGATATTCTAAGGGATGGACCAGGTGAAAACTTATCATTGTCACTTATCATGTCAACATGCTCATCTATACGTGACGTTAGTAGGACCGGATGTCATCCATGGGCAATCGTAATGAAGGTTATGAGATTACCCATTTTTCCAACGATGCACCCTTGCCCAGATTTATTTTCTTTCCACTCTAATTTTGAAAGCATTGCAGGTCATTGTCATAAATCTGTTCTTGTTCTATCTCGTACCACTCATTAGCGAGTGGATGATCCTATTTATTAAATTAAAATGCAGTGTCAGCATGCATCAGCGAGAATAAAAGAGCATATATGCTCTATAAAAGGCTTTCCAAGAGAAAAGTCTGTTATAACAAGTTTCCCTTTCGGAGCTCCCCCCCCCCCCCCC
>JARK01001366.1:1529037-1558546 GCA_000688135.1 Ancylostoma ceylanicum | reverse complement strand
CTGCGGCCTCGAACGGAACGCGGCGCGACCGCGCCGCTCGAGCGAGAATCCTCTCCGGCACATCGAATTATGGGGTTTTCTTGATAGTCAGTTAGTTTTCTTATTAGTTATCATCAAATATGATGAACAACTATCAAGAAAACCCAGATAAGCCACTGCGACGACGATTCTAGCGTGAGCGTTGCGGTCGCGCGGCGTTCTGTTCGAGGCCGCAGACGGGTCACCGCCATTGACGCCCACTGTAGATAGCCCTCATGATGCTCTAAACCCTCTCATCTCTTGTACGATGAGACGAAAGTATGGAGCGACTGGGTGCGTAAGAGAGAGAAAGAGGCTCAACCAGGCGACTCTGATTGGCTAATTTTGGCCGCCCATCGAGCCCACATGCATGAACTCGTACGGCGCCAAGCACAAATACACCATATATTACGGGACTGACGCCGTTCGAGTTCAAACAGGTGGGCGTGACTGGCGACCGAGATGCACCGATCAAAGTCGCCTGAGTACGCCCCTTTTTCCCTCACGATAACACACACCGGAGCGACCTCTATTTCTGCTCCACGGACAGCCGTGCTTAGGACTGGGTACTGTATCTGCCGCGTACCTACCGTAACCGTACTAGTACAGTGGACGTCGATGACGGTGGCTGATCCACAGCTTCGAAAAGCGCGCAGTGGATTAGTTGCCGCAGTGGAGAATCTGGGTTTTTTCGGTAGTTGTTTATCACATTTGATGTTAATAAATAAAAAAACATATGTAGCTAACTATCGAGAATATCTTTTCGTGTTTTGTCTTGGGGATCCCTGCTCGAGCGGCGCGGTCGCGCCGCGTGCTTTTCGAGGACGCAGAAGGGCCACCACCATGGACGCCCACTGTACAGTCCTTCTCAAAAAGATAGACGGATTGTGCGACTGCACCATCGCAGCGGAACCTGAACGAAGGATGCGAGAGAGCATGCTCCAGTTGAGAGGGTCGAGTAGGTCCCGCCGCGAATCTGCAAACGCGACACTAAGAAACCGCACACGCAATCCATCTATATTTCCGACATGGACTGTACTTAGGACCCGTATTACATTCTTAAAACGAATCACCTAGTTGTATGCGGGGAAAACTTTGTATTTTCTCTGTGCATAAGGTATGTACATAAGAAAGGTTCAGTAGAGCAGTGAGGTAATGTGCGACGCTGCCATAGGTATTCGCTCCGGGACCCATGCACACACACTTCTGTCAACGCGGTGCAAAACGCAGAGCTATTGTGCTTGCCACGCCATGCGATGTTAGATTTCCAACTAATTTTCTTTCGAAGTATCTGCTTTCCACAGTTAGCAGTCGTCAGAAGTACGGAGAGTAGGAGTCTCAGATTAGAGTAGTTTTCCTTCATGTAGGAGATTTTTTTTGTTACTGTGAGGGTAACGTCCGTCTCTTATCATGAGGTTAGAAGCTTCCCTATTGAAACACATGTCAATTTCCAGTGCTGGTCGGCACTTCACCAGAGGGAATTCGCTCCCTCGAAAAGAATACTCGGCACCTCCACTATGGACTCGTCTACAGCTAACTGCCATCCAATGGTTACTCGTTCGAAGAACAGAGTTCATGTGCTAGAAGAGGATTTGGTTAACACGACCGTATCGCTCAGAAATTCTTCAAGTGAGGTCGAGGTTTGTATAATACATAATTATTTTCATAGAAATTCTGGCAGAAGCATTCTTCACCTTGAAGATGATGCTCCGCGCCTCCACTATGGACTCATCTACAGTTAGCTGTCATCCGATGGTGACCCGCTCGAGAAACAGAACTAATATGCCAAGAGAGAATTCAATTGATATGACCATATCGCTCAGGAATTCAAATGACGCTAAGGTCAGTGCATATGACTTTACAATCTATGACTTTTCTCAAGATTTCTTTGGAAATTCTGGGAAAAACTGTTTCTACCACTTCCAAGCGGCACGATTTGCTGGCAGATGGTGTAGGCGGCTGCGTGTTTTACGAACTCTTTTTTTTTCTTACTACTAGTAGTTAACGTTTACGTGATTTAGACTGTAGCACGTATTTGGAAATATCGACAGCATTTACTAACCCATGTTCGACTACTTGCACTTCGACAACTTAGCTATGAAGTGGAATCTGTTGCAAATGAAGAAAAGAAAAATGAAGATGAGAAATGTGAACCGGAAGCTGGTATCAATATGGAGTTTGAAAGTGAGGAAGACAAGGAAGCTTGTGAAGCTTCAAGCGTAAGTTTTACCTTATTTAACAAAAAAAAGTTCCTACAACTCTGATTATCATTGCGCATTAATGGTAAATTATTATTATTGCGAGGGTTGAAAAATATGTATACAGTGGGCGTCAATGGCGGTGACCCGTCTGCGGTCTAGCAAAGCGCGCGGCGCGACCGCGCCGCTCATGGTACAATCGTAGCCATGGTGGCGAATCTAGGTTTTCTTGATAGTTGTTCATCACATTTCATGGTAACTAATAAGAAAACTAACTGACTGTTAAGAAAACCCCATAATTTGATGTCCCGGAGAGGATTCCTGCTCCAGTGGCGCGGTCGCGGCGCGTTCCTTTTGAGGCCGCAGACGGGTCACCGCCATTGACGCCCACTGTATATGAAATAGAGTGGAGGTAATGGCTTCTGCTAAAACATGGCAGCTTTAAGTCTCTTGCAGTGGTGCGCGTACAGGACATTCGAATTGGAGTGGAAGTTGCGTCGCATATACGCGCGCGAGCTGATCCATTCCAACCCTGCCAAAAACAGCCTTTCAACTAAGGATTTGAACGGTTGGAATGGATCGGCTCGCGCACGTGTCCGCAACGCAACTTCTACTCCAGCGCGAATGCCCTGTAGCTTAGGGGCGTAGTATCGGCTGGCTGGCTCAGCTTGTTCGATCTTATTTTTACGCTTCATTCTGTAGAGTGAACTCCAAACGGCCGTAGACAAGGAGCAGGACCGCGGCGCGGCGTGCTTGGGCAGAGACACAGGGGCTCTGTATGCTGGTTCTGGTCGTCTACTGCGGTGTGGCACACTAGTTCTCTGTTGCTGGCAGAAGCAGACAACCAGAGCCAGCACGCAGAGCCCCTGTGTCACTGCCCAAAAACTCTGCGCCGCGGTCCCGCTACTTGTCTACGGCCGTTCGGAGTTCACTTTGTATTCTAATATTTATTGGTGTGATTCCTTCCCTTTTGACTTGGAAAAATCTCCGCCATGTAGTTTAGGGAGTCGTGAGAGAAATGCATCTTGAGATCGAGTGGAAAAACTGATTAGTTTGCCGACACTAAGCCGCAGAAGTAATTGCAGACAAAGTCACAGGTGCACCCTCAATGTCATCAGACCACTTATTACAGTGATTACAGTGTATCCGAAACGACGAGTCCGCCCAAGCGGTCCACGTCACAGCCAGATCATCGGCCGATATCATAAAGATAACGATGAAGCATGATACGCAGAATAGAGATGATGACGTGGATTGCTGGCAAGCGCGAGCGTCTCTGGATTCTCGACCGCGTGGGCGGACTCGTCGTTTCCGATAGACGGTATGTAGACCTAATTCATCTCTCCAAGTCCTGAAATTGGCGACGACGAGTCCGAGCCATTGTGATCTACTGGAGTGTGCATTTCCCTTTAGAAAATGTTTAACTATATAACGATTTATAATTCCTTTATCCTTTTGTTCACAGCTTTTTTCAGGCTCCTCCAAATCACAGTAACGAACACATAGACGGTGTGATCAATGGAGAGATTTCTGAATATACAAAATTGCGAGGTCCACGTACAATCGCTGACGACGTTGCTGACATTGAATTGTACAATGAACCCTCGCACAGTACTACAACGGCAACTCCTATCAATGTCAGTTGTTTGTCCAAGATATTTATTGATTTTTTTTGTTAAGAAGCTAACATGTTTTTCAGTCGTCTTCCTCATACCGCTATCGTCAGGATATGTCAGAACTGCGCGAGGATCTAGAACGAATCGTCTTCCTGAAACGTGTGATCGAGCAATTGAAGGCTGGAATGGAGTTGGTTCGTGATTACCTTACATGGCGGAGCTTGTTCCTCAGTTTTTCATTTCTTTTCTGGAGAAGTATCGTTGTATGGGTTCTGAAATCATTGTGTGGGCAAATTCCAAGGTCAAAAGTGGTCTTTTTTTTCTGAAATCCTTTTTCTTCTCTAAAGACATCACCTTCCTAAATCTTCATGGTAAAGTTTTGTTGTGGATTTCGGGGTTTTAAAGGCCTAGGGCTCAAATCTAACAGTGAAATAGTGCAAAACACACGAGAACACCACATTTTTGTTCTCCATTACCCGCATCGTGCTCCAGTGACACTCGCGAGTACCGCCACGCGAAGTCGCACGCGTTTGTTCATGTGACCAAGCCTGTGTTCGCTGACGCGTGCGAGGCAGCCGTGTTGGCGATTTATGATGCGCTGACAGTGTGTGTCACTTATTGGCCGTGTAATTTCGTGTCAAAAATCTTCGTGGGAACTGCCTTTACAAATTGCCACTTGAAATTGCAGTTCCACATAGTTTTCTTTTTTTCATATTGTGCGATTACTGAGATTTCATCGGCGGTCAGAATATTTTTCATATTTTTCAACTACAGGGCGTTCATCATGGAGTAAACATCGCGTTGCAGATACGCACGCGAGCGGATCCATTCCAGCCGTTCAAATCTCTTTGAAAGGCTACGTGTGGGCGGTTTTTAACGGTTCGCACGTAGTCTTTGTATTGAGCTCACAAGCTTTATTCCACGTCAACTTTTCATGAGAAAAATCCCCAACAAGTGATAATATTTTCCAGACTGAGTGTCCTTGTCACCCTCTTGAGTGCATCGGTGCTGAACGTCGTGCGCAGTTCGAAGAAACACTAGGGAAATGTTCTACCATTTGAATTGTCTGCTACTAGGTCATTCAATAATTACTAGGTCAAAGAAGACTTTTAGTGTATAAATTCGATCAGAACTACCAAGTAGTACACTCACCTATTAAATTGATATTACTCTAATTCGTCGTACATCTAACTTATTAAGGCGCATTCTTGGTCAATCCGTCTGTTTTAGGCATAATTGGCCTGATGGTTGTGCTTTTATTTTTTGGCATGTCTTAGTTTTCAGTTTCCATACTATCTATGAAGACGTGTGCTGGTATTTGTAGAGTTGATAGAGATCAAATAAACCTATGTCAGAGGCTTACCCCTATATTTTCTACCATACCTTCATTTCGATCCTGCTTCTCTTTTCAGTTTGTATATATTTTTGAAGCACATGATCTTGTTAACACGTTGAGGGCGACACCCTTATGCCATCCAGAAACTTCTGGCCATGATCTTGTTAACACGTTGAGGGCGACACCCTTATGCCATCCAGAAACTTCTGGCCATGACAAAATGCATTTGTTTCTGCTAGTTTTTAGATCTCTGTATGCTGATTAGTGTTGTTTAGTGAAACAGTGGTTACTGTGCTCATTATGAAGGCGGCAGGTGTACTGAAAATGGCTTTCAGTGGAAACTGTTATGGTTTCCGTGAACTGTGATCACCGAAACAATGAACGTATGCAAGAAATCGAAAACGCAGCTGGAAGAAGCTAAGGTAGGGAGGCCCTCAAGTACGCACCTCAAGTATAACAAAGTTTCAGCAGAAGTTATTACATATTTTGTCTTGGTAGTGTTTACCACAATTACTTCACACTTTGTGTCAGTGTTACGACCACTGATGCGTTGGTCGTTACATTGCAATGTGGAAACATTTGAATAATGTAGCAAAGTCACAGACATGGAATGGTATAGTGTGTTATAATCGCAACGATAGTTGGGTATTCGTGCCTGTCTGTATTCCTCACTTGCTTTTCCGGCAAGCGTACATTTCCCCACGTTCTTTTCGTCTCCATTTTCTCTCCGGCCATCTTCTCTGCTGAAGCAGCCTTTAATACCGGGCTGGTCGCCGGCCTATGACATTTTCCCCGGCTTTCGGTTTTGGAAAATTGTCATCGATTACAGATTGTTTGAAAAAAAAATTCCGTTTATTAAAGCAAACTAGGTAGGACTCTACAGGGTGACAACAAAGTCTTTGGCCAAAACTTTCACAGAAATTTTCTCTGGCAACTTCGGCAAACAATTGGTGGCAATGATGTTGGTTGTGTTGCATATGTCGCTACCAACATATCTTTAGTATATGACACAGCGACAAAGCCTTTGAGTAAAATGGCAGCATCATAAATTAAAGTAGTGCGAAGATGCGGTTGCTCATTTCCTACAGAGCGTGGTAAAAAGTTCTATTTCTCCCATGCTCTGCTCATTTTTCCCAGAAAACTATTGATGCGCATCAGAATTATCAAAATTGTGCGTCTTCTACATCTTCTGAACTACAAAATTGGGTAAGATAATTTTTGAAAGGAATTATACAAAATGACAGCATTTCACCGCATTAGTTGGTGTAACCCTCTGCTACAAAAGAGAACAGATATGAAAAATATTGCGAATAATGCCCAAAATATCCTCTATATTCCCCCAAAAATACAGGTTTCCTCGACAAAGATATCGGCAGCTGGGGTGTATTTAATCCTGATAGTAGTGTGCGCGCCATCAGCGTGGCCGCCGGATGAGGTCTGCAATGATTTCTTGCCAGAAAATTTCGGTAGAGAACAAATTGAAAGGCATTAGTTTTCCGAAAATGACAAAAAGTGAATGCAATTTCATTGCTAGCAATATTTCCTATTGTTGTCCTTCTTTGGAGCAGAAACCACCAAGTGTTCATCTGCTGCAGTTCTCGCGAAAACACAGAGGTGAAGTCAGTGCTCAAAGTATCGATGGAGGAATCCGTGATTGTGTTTTTTTGCTCAGTCTCAACCGCACATTATAGGCATGAAAGGGACCTTTTGAAGCAACTTTGTAACTGCTTTTGAAGAAAAAATCATAAGACATTGGTTGTGAGGTCACTTTGGTGACTATGACACATTCACGAAATATTCCTCATACTCCATGATATCAACATATCTGGATATACCTGTATACTTGCTTTATAGCACACTCCTTTACCTTGCTTCTATGAAATTATGGGACCTATCGGTGAAACCCTGTGAAAGTTGTAGGGTTGAGTTGACCCGGAGGAGATGCGGGCTCTAGGCTATGCGGTTCGTGAGAGTTTTGAGGCCTACATCGGAAAGACTGGAGATTTGCTCAAAATCTTAATAGTGGATTTTGAAGCTCATGCATTGTGTAAACTCATATTAAATTTTGGTTCCTTTGTCTAACCTACAGGAATTTTTATGAGTTGCAAAACGTGGCCAAAGACTTTGTTGTCACCCTGTAGAAACTGAGCTGAAGCTGCTCATCTAGAAAATACTGAACAGGAGTGAGGAAAGAAGGTTTTGCAGTTGTATGCCTCAATAGGAGAAAGACTAATACTAACAGTCTATACCCATCTTCCGTATAGAAACTACAAATTGGAAGCTACAATTTCAAAATTTGCAAGCAAAGAAAGCTCCTAGGAGTTCTAGGGTAGAGCTAGCCGTACAGTGCCCAAAGCTGAATATTTGCGCATTACATATCCAAGCATGTGATATCAATCGGTAGAGAGAGCGCCAATCGCGGTTGCACCTCAGCCTGCCGCGCCGCACCATCTACGCGGCGCGGCAGGACGACAGTGGGTTCCGCTGGCTTGCCGCGTAGGTGGTACGGCGCGGCAGGCCAGCGGAGGGGAGTAATCGAGATTGGCGCTCCCTGTCTAGAATATTGCACTGCAACAACGAAATTATAGGAGAGACGTCAACATTTTTCATCTTCTGCAACGTGCCTTAAAAATTTTTGACAGTGTTGATAATATCCTTGTGGATAGACATCGAAAAATGAGAGGGACCATACACCTGTTCTACTGAGTCTAGTGGGCTCCACCAGAAAACAGAGGCTAAGGAGAAATTGGAGGGAAAGATCAATGCACTGGCTGGTAGTGAGTGCTACAATTGCAGTTCTTGCACAATTATTCAATTAGTATTGCTTCCGAGATGGATATTCAATTTAAAGGCAGTACCCGCAGAAATCCTCGCGTTGGAGATTTCCGCGAATTTTGGGGGTTTTTCGGGACGGTAAACTCATAGGCAGCGAGGAAACTGCGTGTAAGAAGCGAGAAATGCAAGAAATGAAGGCGCTTTTCACCATGTGTCGAAGGCGCGAACGAGTGTTCCGCTGAAGGGTGTGCGCGCGTCCCGCCACGAAACCCTGTGAATGGTACGAATTGCACGCGTCCGCTGCGCCAGACCACCCACGGCGATAGCGTTAACTGGCGCGTCGGGCCGTTGAAGGGCCGGCGTGGCCGCAATAGCGATTCTTGTTTCCCTGCAGGTAGGTCATCATTCATTGTGCTCTTCTCACATTTGTGGTGTGCTCACTCCCTATTTTACCACCCACACCTCAGCTCCTAGTCGAGGATTTCGGCTGGTGCTGCCTTTAAAGTGAAATTGCTGCTTTGGTGCAGCATCAGATGCTGCTACTGAGTATATTCATCGTTTAGTTAAAACGAGTCCGTCTTTTGTGTCGCTTTTACTAGTTTCTTCGCAATTCACACCGTTTGTGAAATATATACCTGAAAAATTGAAGATTAGAGGATCATTCCAAAACTTTATATGAGAAATGGCTCGAATATCGGCTATCCCTCGGCTATCCCGTATCTATAGTAACTCTATGTCACCTACCTTTAATGCATTTGAGCTTTCCACATATCTGCAGTATTTCTGATCGGTAATACTTGTTTGAAAGAAGCATGCCCAGAATTCCCATGGAACCATGGATAGAAATAAGAAAGACACATAAATCAGTCACACCTAAAAAGCCCATTGTTTTCACATTTTAGCTAGCTTTCTCATTGGTTCACTGAAGGCACGTGGCTTATTTATGAGACAACCGGTGAACTAATCTGGTCGTGGGCTGCAGTCTTTATCTAGTGACAGTTATGAGGGTGAGGGTAATGTTTGCAGTCGAACCACGCGTAGACTAGAATTACCGCGAAATATAGAGCCAATGAGGTATCTTGTGAAATTGCAGCTTCATACCTGCTAGAGACGAGGACATTTGTGGAATCATAACCACGAAAGTCCCTGGGTATCCCTTGCTCCCTTTTATTGGCGTGCGAGAAAAATGAACGCGAGATGGCAATCGCTCACTATTTCTGGGATTTTTCTTCATCTTCACCGGCAAAGGATAGCAATGTTTATCTCTCAAGGTTTACCGTCCCTGCCGAAAAGATAGACGGATTGCGCGTGTGGTTTCTTAGCGTCGCGGCAGCAGAATCGCGCCGGGACCTGCTCGACCCTCTCACTTCTCATGTCCGTCGCCGGACCAGCAGGCGGGAGAAGGCGTGTGCCTGACCAGGAAACGGGAGAACTGAAGTTTGCCTGGCCAGTTTACGGCTTGACTGATGTTTTCAGATGTTGCCTGAACATTTTACGGGCCAACATCGGATTCGGCTCAATTTACGGGTGTTGCCTGATCAGATTCCGGGACTCACGTGTTGCCTGGCCAGGTCCCGGGACTCACGCGTTGCCTGGCCAGATCCCGGGACTCACGCGTTGCCTCACCAGATTACGGGTGATGCTGGATATTTTTTTGTAGTCGCCCCCATAATTCCCAACAGTTCGAAGAGATTTCAGGGTGAAACTTATGCCAAATGGATTTTCCGTAACGTCCTTTCATAACACCAAAAAAGCGCCGTTTTTCGATCATAAATGATTTTCTCCATGTTAACATTCGAGTCGTAACCATCGGCATGTACGAAGCACGATGAACGAACATTTGTAGATGGCTAAGCGTGTCAGTTTAAAAGGCGGGAAAGGCCGCTTCATGGAGTGGCTTATGCCCATGACGCGTCGGTGTAGTGCGTCATCCACGCGGTAGTGGAAGACAGAATTCCATGGGGTGACGTGGGACCCTGCTTCTTGGGGACTATGTTATCTCAATTTCGTATGGACGTTCGGGTGTAACGCCTGGACAGTTTCTGGGTATCGCCTGGCCAGTTTCCGGGTGTTGCCTGGCCAGTTTCCGGGTGTTGCCTGGCCAGTTTCCGGGTGTTCGTGGTTGCCTGGTCAGATTCCGGGACTGAATTTCTTGACCAGTTTCCGGGTGTTGCCTGGCCAGTTTCCGGGTCTCGTTGCCTGGCCAGTAGGCAAGCACGTCTGCTGGCCAGGCAACGAGACCCGGAAAATGTTCAGGCGGCACACTTCAGAGTTCTGGCATGCTCTCTCCGCATCCCTCGTTCTGATCCCGCCGCGAGGGTGCGGTCACGAAATCCGTCTCTCCTTCCGAGAAGGACTATGTATACCTCTCCGCAATTTCGCAACAGTGCAATTTTCACTCCAGTAACGAAGTCAGAGCACGTCGAATACGGAGAGCAAACGCCTGATGCGATCTTCGTTAATAACAGTTTTCAGTTATGTATCTCAGCTGATGGTAGCAATCTAGTTGAAGCTAAGTGTCGAGCAAACGCTGCATGTGTCAGCTGGAGGCAGCTGACAAGAGTAACGTGCGATAGGAAGATTCCAATTGAAATTGGTGTCGAAAATACATCACACGATCGGTAGCCTTGTATGGCGCAAAGAAGCTGGTCGAGTACTTTGAAACACGAGCAGCCCTCCATACAGTGGGCCTGACAATGCTCCGCTGAACCCAAGGGCTCATGCGCCACTCGACAGAGTTTGAAAAGGTGATGTGCGTTTGAGGTTCGGAATAGCACCAATCGTGGCGAAGATGTGAACATTCAGAACTAAGTGTAGTGCCGTCCATTAAATTTTTTTCTAAATTTAATTTGAATTTATATAAAACCACCTACCTTGTGATGAAGACTTCATGAATACAAAGCCTACTATAACGAGCGCGGGAGCGAGCAGTATAAAAAAATGGATTAGCAACTGCAATAGCCGATTTAATGATAAGTCAAAACCCGTTTTGAACTCGTAGAGAACTTGTGGGCGCAACCGAGGCGAGACTACAGGGTTTCAGCATCATGTATCACCTCGCACATGAAGCGCACCTTCTATTCGGCAAAGAAGTGTGTGATGATGAGCTCTCATGAGGAGTACTCACTACCGGGTGTGTAGCTGTTTATCCCCGAAGGGGTGCCGCCTCTTTACACCTGCATGGGTCAAGAGGTCACTCCGGACAAACTGCTCCATAGTGGAGCTGTTTATCCGGAATCTTCGGATAAACAGCTCCTCAGTGCATCTGTTTATCCGAATTCAGCTGGTAATCAAAAATGTTGTTTCTGAACCGATCTTCTTTGATCATCATTTTTAAACGTATTTTGTTTTTGATTATGGAAAAATGGAACGAACAGTTCTCTTTATGCATACTTTCCGAATGGAATTTGTATTTATAGAAAATATTAAACATTAGATATCTGTCATTTCTTCTACAAAAGCATGATCCTTTTGGGGATTAGGGCAGAATGGTAGTGAAAATAGTGAAGTATAACGGGTTTCCACAACGTAGCGGTTTATCCGGCCGTGTAGCTGTGGCTGTTTATCCCATAGTGTAGCGGTTTATCCCATAATGTAGCGGTTTATCCGAAATAGGCCACGCCCCCAGGGGATAAACAGCTCGCCCCCTCCTCACTACCACGGGCTTCTGGTGTGCTCTCGGGAGTGCATTGTTCAGAAGTCACGTTCTCTCGCATGGCCCCTTTCCTAGCTCCGCCCACAGGCTCCTCAAGAATTAGAGCTTGAAAATGGTTTTTTCTGCAGCTTTTGCACAGATTCATGTATGTTATCATCAGCAGCTCCTATAGATTCCTTTGATGTAAAATACAGAGCAGGAGTGGTGCCATAAACACTAGGGAAAATTTTTTAGTGTAATATTGCAGTTCCTTCTTACAAGATCTTACGAGGTCAGCCTCTGAAATCGAAACGAGACATCCATGTTCAGAGGCATTGTCTAAGGTAGGTGTTGATGTACGCAGATCATTTTTACCCAGCAGTACCGAGGAGTTGTGCAGCACTTAATACAGCTGTTTTGTGCCAAGACCGTTAATCGATTGCTTTTATTCGTTCAGTCGACCTACATTCCGGCGGTATCACCCTCGTCAGAGCCTAAGTGCTGTGTGCTTCAAAGATTTTCCCTTACGCTACTACACGAGTTCATCCCAATTTGTCCAGTGGTCGAGTATATAACTCGTTTTATCACTGGAGAGAGCTCGAGGATTCGAATCTCATTATTTTCATCTGTTTCGAAATTTTGCGTTTTATGTTTGTGAGCATACCTGAAGTAGTGAAGTACATAGTTCTAACAGTTAGAACCAATCAGAACTACATACGCTTAAGATAATGCGATTGTTTTGTGGCTCGTGCAGTTATACCCATCCCTGATGTGTTTAAATCTTTAAAACTTCTCCAGATATGGACAGAAATCCACAAAACTACAAAACAGCTCCGGTGGGATCCGAACCCTCGCACACATTTACTCGAAATAGTCCAGTACGTTACCCACTTGACCACTTCGATCTCAGTGTTAGGAGTAGTCTGAGGCGTTCTCCTGAGCTTTTCAGGACACGGTGGGCCAAAATCGAATGCATACATCAAGGCCATCTTCGATAATGTCCCCAATACACATGCATAGATGGCTCGTTTCGGAATCCGGATTAACCTTGTGCACACCCCTTTTTAGTGCTACATCATTTGTGTACCTGCATCATTATCGAAATGAGGAATTTCCGACGAATCATGGTTGCTCTCTGTGACTGGTGATTATTGGTTCGGTTCATGTAGTAGAAACAGTAAGCAATCATAGCCGTCATCATTATGAGCTCGATGATGACACCAATGAATATGGTCATGACAAGCCACAGATGTGATAGGTTAGCGTCATAAATTATCAACGCATCGTTTGCGAGCATATAAGGAGGAACGAATGGGTACGTCTAAATGATCGGTGCGATTGGTGTTAGGAACAAATAGCAATATCATCTAGGTGTCCCACCTGCTGTAGCAAGCTCTTTGCTTCACCTTGATCAGGGATCAATATTACTGTGTAGGCCACTATAAATATTATGGAAAACGCCTTTCAAGAAGCAAAAAATATATTGCTGGAGGCTCGTTTGAATTTAAAAGCATGAGACGGAGGTAGAATTGCCTCATAGCAGTAGTATATCAGCATGATGTTGGAAACCGATTGCACTGGAATTGTATAATAATTTTTCAGTCAAGCTGAACGGTCTACTTATGTACAGTGCCGTACCCATGGTGTTGATGAGAACTATTGCCAGTTGAGCCTCTGTAGAAATTCCAACATATCTCAGAAATCCTCTTGGATACCCGGCCATCACACTGAAGTTAAGAATTGGCGTCGTTCCCAGACTTAACGAAAGTTCCGTGATGAGAGAGCTGAAATTAATATGGTAACTTGAATCCACTGTAGGTGTGTGCATCGAAGTTCTGGGACAGTTGTATCTGAATTTCAGGACTTTTTAATGTCATGCATAAATCGGAAGCAAACTCACATGATTGTGTGGTATAGGAGCACCCATTTGTAGAATGCCATCTGAGGAGGAGACACATAAATTACACAGTAAGCGGCCAGTGCATATAGTGGGATACCAAAAATGGGTGACAAATGCATGCAGAGTATGAATATTGGTGGATTCTCCACTTCGTTTGCAAACGGATTCATCTGCTAGATGACCTGATCTTTGTTGATCTAAACACTCATGTTGTGATAGCCGTAAGAATTTCATCTTGGCATGCTTCAGATACGTTATTTTTGCCGCTATTTTTAAAGTGTTTGTTCTCGCTCCCTTCCTTTTATGGTTAAATTTTGAAAAATTTGTCGTGATGTTAATTTCCGTGAGTTTGAAACTTGCCACTCACACAATGCGAAAAATACTTGGAATCTCTTATATTTTCAGAATAAAAGCAAGTGGAAGTAATTGAAGATGACTACGATGGAAAGCAAAGTGGCAAAGAGACTGTCTAAAGGCAAGCACAGAAATTACTGTGTTTGAGCTTGTCTGGTGACTGCGGAAGGCAAGAGCTGTGTCTTCTGAGAGAGGCAGGTGGTTTCTCTGTTTATGAACAACCATGCGCTCACTGTGTGTAACCAGAAATCAGTGAAATCAGTGTGTCAATACATCTACTTTGGTCTACCAGAACTGGAATGCAACGGAAGTAGTGTATTTTGAAAAGCACATGCTTGTCGATAATATTATAATGATATTGTTATCGTGTTACGTTTTACGGAATGTATACAAATGCTGCAATGCTCTATGGTCGTTCGTATAGCGGAAACGAAAGATGTGGTGAAGCGTTATGTCGTGAGGTTTTCGCATCGAATCTAGTGATGCAGACATTGGATAAGCAGCGGAGCTTGTCTTTCACTCATTTGTGCAGAAGAGATCAGAATTTCAAACATATTTGTTCATCATTATAAATAATTATTCGACATTTCTTACCTCAAAAAGATCATTTTCTGTAAGCATTCACGAACCACGTGTCCGAATTTAAACCTTGCACATCCGGTGTCCCTCATGGGTGTGTTCTATCCCTCATAGTACTTATCCTCTGCACAAGTAAGCTCCAAATTCTACAAACAGACCCACGAGTCAAAGTATCGGCCTAAGCTGATGATATAAAATCCTATGCCTCCTATCTCCCTTACGAAAGAGACCAGTTCAAGAAGCGCTACACAAATCCCGCTTAAAAATGAGGGGCTGGGCCGACATGTGGCATATCATATCCAACATTTCTAGAAGCTGCTACTTAAGAAGAGGGGAAAAACATTCTGGGCAAATTGCCACTTCTTACCCACATATTATAAGGGGAACTATTCTACGCGATTTGCGAGTGCTTGTGGACTCGTCTCTCAATTTTACTGCTCATATAGAGTTGATGACGAACAATGCCATGAAATCAATTTATTGCATCTTTAGAAACATCCACACGTCCGACACTGTGATACTTCTTCGATTGTATAAAGCTCAGCTTGGAGTTTTGTCGCTGGGCGGCAAGTGAGGAGCGGATGCATGTCTTCGCCGCCAAACGCTCGGTGAGTTTTGACGCGCCCGACAGAAATGGTACGGGGCCTTCCTTGTCGCCGCTCGCTGGGCGAGCTCACCTCGGCGAAATACTATGAGTGACCGTCCTAGCGACTTTTGCCACGGCGAGCTCCCTCTGCGTAGCAGCCCGGTATGTTATAACGTGGACGACTCGCCCAGCGGAATAACTCTTAGTGGGGCTCAACTCCCACTCACTGCCCTCCTAGGATATTGTAGCCCGCTCTGGAATCACTTGAAAAAGATATTCTCAAAATTCAAAAAGTCCAGAGGATTTCCACAACAATCCCATTTTATCAGACATTTCCCAACCCGAATTATCCTGAACACCTCCCGCCATATATATGGAGTCCGACCAAATAACCTCATTTACAGAAGAGTTCAAACACATTTGATCTTAGCTTCCAAAGTCCTACGTGGAGAGTTTGAAGCCGGCTGATTTTCGGTGTTTCCGTCCTATCAGCGAACGAAAACTTAGTCTCATTGTCAATATCCAGTTGCCATCGATATCCAGTTGCCATCAATATCCAGGTTTGGTTCGGCACATCAGAGCCTGGTGAATAACTATTTCTTCTGGCGTGTTCCGAGACTTCTGAACAAACTACCTACATCGTAATCAAGGCCAACAATTCAATATCATTTAAGAGCAAATTGATTGAAAGAACGTTGTTTTTTAAGCTCTTTCGCTTGCTAGCGCTGCACCTACACATGACCGTTCATTCATGCTCTGATAGGATTCATAACTACATTTTGGACTGCACCCCATCAGCTGTGGCAGCTACAACGTTTCAGCTGTGCTTTCTCACAATGATAGAACCGTCGGCTACTCGGCATGTCGGTTCCGCGGGGGTTAACAACCAGCATTCTCGCGTTCCCAAGCTCCGACTTGCTCTGCCGAAAGGCACCTGGCTGGCTGGTGTGGGTGTATCTGACGTTCTAAAACAATCCCGACTGAGACATTCGTGGGGTTGGAATGCAGGTGGAAATGGATCCACCCCTAGTTGCACCTGGGATGGACCCAAAATCGTGGAGCACCTACAACCGACAATTGAAAAACGTTCCCCCACGTGCCCTGGCAGCTGTCCCCCGAGCGCGTTATTGGGTTCCGGCGGATGGGGGAACGACCGGGGTTATGCACAGCACGCTCTGCTCTTCTTGGACGTCCAGATACGCTCCCTCACTTCAAAAAATGGGCAGAGCGATTGGGGTCCTACCTACCCATCACCCCCACGAATGTGTGAGATAATGAATCGTGTGTGATAGATAAGAGTATCTTCTATCGAATTTTGCGACGAACATGTGTTCATGCATAAGCAGATGTATTCCAAACCAAACGCTCAACAATGACAAAAACAACAACGCTCATATTTACACTTGCTCTTGATTTGTTGTTCTTCCTTCTTCGGAGCTTTTTTTTTCTGCGATTTCCTCCTTTATCGCTCGAAGCGGTTCAGTGGCGAGAGTGCGGAAAATTAGGTCAAGTGTATGATTTTGGGTGTTAATTTTAGCGCTATAACTGCCGGTTGAATAGAAACGGCAGTTATACATTTTATTGAGTTGTTGCAAAATCGATGTCGGATTTTGACAGTTGGACTTTGAGTTGTCGTAACTTGGCAAAAATTGAAACTTTTCTACCGCTTTAGTGCACATTTGAATCAGCACATCTTCGCCACGTTTCCGCTGAGTTTTCGTTCCACTAGGCCTGAAGCCATGCTCTTCGGACCCAGGAGAATCAGCGAGATCGTTTTGAGATAACGTATTTCTGCGGCTTATTCTTCCTCTCAGGGATGGGTCCCACCCTTTGAATTTGGTGTCATCGGTAGAGAACAGTCCGCTGAGTCTGGCAAATAGTGAAGAGTCTTGATCTCTGTCTGCATCTACTTCCAGAGCGTCTTGAATGAAAGGTGTGGTTTCGAACCACTGTGAAATACTGGAGGATAATCGAATTGAATTCACTTTTTCAGTTTTTCCATTATGCTCGTTTCGCCGATGGCCCTAGAAATAATGGAATACTAAACCTCAAGGCCACCTTTGATATAATGAACAGGTCTACTGGTGGTAGCTTTTACCAGTGCTTTCAAAACGGCGTTGACGTCGTCGAATTTTAGTCCATAACTCTGAGGTACGTGTCTCCAATACTAAATGACTTGGACCAACATTGGGCTACCACTTTGTTGAGCATTCCCTTCTGCATAGGTTGCCAATCTTTCGTGTCCAAGCCACCCTCTTGCTATCGAGTTCGAGTCCACGAAACAGTTTGGGACATTAACGGACGGGTACAAATCGATTCAAGTCCGAAAATCACAACAAAAGCGAGTAGATCTGAATAAAAATAAATAGGCAGAAAGAGGAAGAGATAGGCTTTGGAACAAGTACAAAATTTATGGTGGAAGCACCATCTCACATTCTAAAAAATTATTCCAAAGTTCAGGGCCGAAAATCCGACATCGATTTGGCAACAACCTAATATCACTAGATACATCATGAGCTTGGAATAATCTTAAGAATAGTAATTCCAGCTCGGTTTTGATAACCGCAATAAAACCAACCGTATCTTCAAACTATAATAGTTTCAATAGACGTAATATAAGCAGCAAGCTTAATAATGGCTTGAAACCTGGTCATCGGGCACTGAGAGACAGTCTGTTTAGCCGGACGCTGCTATATTCACGTTCCTAGAGCACGGGCTGAGAAAACACAGATATCATAGATGCAGGCAGGCTGAGATCTCGATTATTAAAGAGTCCACGAGAGGAATTTTAAATTCCCGGTAAAACATGCATGTGAGTAGGGTGTATGTTTGCGTCAAGCGAATGCTCACCCAACTGTGCATCAAAACGGTGGATCTGACATTGCCAAGGATCAAGAATGTAAGGGAATTATTTTTGTTTTCAAGGTCACCAACGAAAAGTCACATCAAAATTCACAGTTTTCCAATTCTATTCCTTCGAGGGTTATAGTGGAGCAGAACTAGCTTCAGTGCACATTACCGATTTTGATAATACATCGGCGGACTACTTGATAAACTTCACAATCACTAGTTTCAGCGCACTATATCGATTTTCATAACACATCAAATTCCATAGGAGTGGAATCGCAGAAAAAAAAAACACGAAAATGTGCTCAATCGTCAATGGGGCACCTGTTTGCGACTGGCTGCGGAACGTTCGTAGTACTAACATTGTACGTTTGATATGCCAATGTGTATTAAGTGCCCACTACATTGAGAACGTACTATAGGGCCTGATGATGAGACTCTTGTCCCAATTGTTCGCAAGGATGAAGAGTTGAATCAGCAATTCCAATCTCCTCCGCTTCATCAATTTTATTTGTGCCAACTATTATTCTTTATTACAGCTCTTGTGTCGCTTCTAGTGGATTCCTCGAGCTTCACAACTTTTGTCGCATGTCGACCTGAAAAATTGATGATAAGGATTTTATTCAACACATACGTAGAATACTAGCTCAAAATACGCTACTATTTTTGAGTTTTTCACCACCAACCGTAGATGCATCTGGGCTTCATAATTATTACAATTAGTTCAGATCGATAGTACTTATTTGAAAGCAGCATTGTTAACACTCCTACTGAGCCATGGATAGTTATAAGAAATATGCACCAATCAGTAACATCTGGAAACACAGATTGTAGTATGGCGCAGAAACGTAGGAAGTTCTGAATGCTACAGGAAAATTTCATAATGGATTTTTGAAATATCAGCATAAACGTAATGCGGACTACTTGATAAAGTTCATGATTACAAGGATTTCGGTGGAGTTTGTGAGAGTAAACTCAACCCAAATTAGTGATGGCGGTCATTCTTTACCATTATATCAGGTTGTCGCGAAAGTTTCCCGCCATTTTCTGCCTTCTTTTTCAATTTAATTTTTCTTCTTTAATACAACCGACAACTACGCTGTATATTTGCCACTATTATAGACCAGAGCCCTCGCGGTAACAGTAGTGCTTGTTGGCAGCTGCCCCGAGCCAGTGCTTCTTTCGCGATTCCACCAAACATTGATCCAAGGTCACCGACTTCCGATTCATCTACATTTTCCCATGTGAATTACATTAGGAGGCCACTTTTCGATACTGGTTACTAGCACGTCAAAAGCTAAAAAATTGTGGCACGCTCCCTACACACTCGGAGCTGGTGGCAGCTCAGATCATAGTGATAACATACGCCATATTTACTTGCCTCTTCGGAGCAATGTAGCTGAAAAGCTATTGTACCGCGACAGCCCTGGGGTCCATCTACCAGCTCGTGCGTATCATGCCACGGATTCTCTCCAAACTTCTACAGGAGGAGCTCGTCCTCCACTTCACCTCACAATCCGGATCATGGTTTGTCTCAAGTCCTAGCCGTCTTTGAACTTCTGGATCCAAATCTTCACTGCATACTAAGAGGAAGGATAGAGATCTATTGTAGGAAATATGTTTGTTGGAGCATCGCTTGCGGTGCTGTGTTTCCTGAGCTCTCGAAGAAAAAGCACCAGAACATGTTTGTAGTCAACGTCGATTTCCTGCCATAATGGAATGGTAAGATAAATTGGGTACGGGTAGGCTATTCACCTACCTATATAATTGTTTTGGTTAGAAAGTTGCAGAACAATCCTGAAAAATTAAGCAATGCACGGAAGAGGCGGGAAACTTTCGCGACAACATAATACACAGAACACGCGACAACATTTATCCGTGGAACAGGTTGCGTACTTGCGATGACATCAGATAAAAAATCCTAAGAGAAAAACAGTACAATCTCACAAAAACAAAATTCTTTTTTTTTTGGTGGTAATACATGCGAATGAAGCGAACTAATACGTAGCTATCGTACATCTTCGCAACGAGCCGCCGCCCTATTTCATGCTCTCTGCACCGTTAGCGATCGCTATCGAGACTCATGATTACAAACAGCTCCTATTGAGTACGGTGAGTTGGAGATTAGAGAACAGTTTCCTCTTCGTTGATTTATAGCGCTTTTGATGTACTCCCCTTCACCTCATACGTTTTGGAACATACCTATGAGTGAGAAACAGCACATAGCCATACGTTTACTAACGCAATTTTAATGTCAGATGTCATTTGTGAATCAATAATACTTTTTCAAGCCAAATATGAATCGGAGATCGCAAGAAGGGTCAATTTCAATGTTTTTCAAATATCGACTCTATGAACAACTTCGGTCGTATTTTCACTGCGTCGAGAGACTGTAGTAAAATTCAGGTAAAGGCACAATGCGAGTCGGATCACCTGCAATTCTTGGGAAGATTACTACAAAAAGGGGACTATTGAAGACACCACTCGAACGTGTAGGCTGCTTTCTCACAGAGGTGACCTCTGAGGCCGTCTATGTTACAGTATGAGCACTGCTACGCTACCGTTCCTGATCATTTCAAACTGAAAATTTCTGGAAAATCTAGAAGCTTATGCGGCGGGCAGGTTTCCGCTTGATACGTTGTTCTTGCCGAGCCGAAAAGTCTTTGCTAGGTTGAATATACACCGCTCACCTTGTGATGAAATCTTCATACATGCACAGTACATCAGAATTAGTGCAGGCACGAGCAATACGATGAGATGGGTCAGCATCTGTAATGATTATTATAGATCTTCTTGTTGACATGCGTAGTTGTTCTTCTATTTAGGACCCATGAACAGACGAATGTTTTCAAATAATCAGGCATTAGCTCCAAGTTGTTTGGTGAAAAAATCAAATTTAAATTATTTGGTGCTATATATACAGTGGGCGTCAATGACGGTGACCCGTCTGCGGCCTCGAAAGGAACGCGGCGCGACCCCTCCGCTCGAGCGTCATTCCTCTCCGGGACATCAAATTATGTGGTTTTCTTGATAGTCAGTTAGTTTTCTTACTAGTTATCATCAAATGTGATGAACAACTATCAAGAAAACCGGATACGTCACTGCGTCGACGATTCTAGCGTGAGCGGTGCGGTCGCGCCGCGTGCTTTCGCGGCCGCAGACGGGTCACCGCCATCGACACCCATTGTAGTTGGCCACGCAGCACACTACCTTTTATACACCTCGCATTTACTTTCTCTCAGCGTTATTTCTCTTGTTCGCTTTCGTTTCTCGTCCGCGTCTCCTTACTCTTTTGCTTTCCTCAACATCCATGTGCATTAGTTTTCGAAGTTTTATTGGAAACTCTTTGAAACTCTTTGGACAATCTCAAAAAAGAGAAGTGCTAGCGCTCGGATTCAAATATTAATTTGTTCACAGCACCTCAACGCGATTCTGGGTTTTGTACTGTGTGCGCCTACTTTACTACAGTGGGCGTCAATGGCGGTGACTCGTCCCGGCGGCGGCCTCGAACAGCACGCGGCGCGACCGCGCCGCTCGGGCGAGAATACTTTCCGGGACATCAAATTATGGGGTTTTCTTGATATTCGGTTAGTTTTCTTATTAGTTATCATCAAATATGATGAACAATTATCAAGAAAACCAAGATGAGCCACTGCGGCAACTATTCTACCGTGAGCGGCGCGATCGCGAAGCGTTATTTTCAAGGCCATTGACGCCCACTGTAACTTAAATGCGGCCTGATTTATAACAAATGTTTCCATGGAGGGAATTCGTGAGCAACGTAAGTGATTATTATAGAAACAGCATCCACGGGAATTTCCGAGTTGAAAATTGCGTCGAATTTCGGGGTTTTCAGGGACGGTGAACTCACGGTTCTCTGCGTGGGAAGGGCGGACGATCGCTCCGGTGATAGGGAGCGTTATAGGGATAGGGACCATTACGAAACCCTGATGGATGGTACGCATCCCATGCACTACAATAGCGTAAGCTGGCGCAGCGAAGCCCCAAAGCCCTCACTCTCGCTCGCGTCCACGGAAATAGTATCTCCACTGGTGGGCGATAACTCGTCTCTGTCGTGATTGTCTATCAGTCAAATAAATGTGGAGGACTCATTCCAAAGAATGAGGTTTCGATTAGTGCAGTCCTTAAGAGACTTTGGATCATGGGCTCGCAGTAGTATCATAGTGGTGAGATGAACTCCAAAACTCATCGCTCTGCTTTGGGCGATGATTACACGCCAGCTCACATTCCCACAGTTTAGCATAGCGGATCATAGCCACTCACCCCATTGCTGGGTCGAGAGCAGAGATCATCATCCTGTTAGGAGATGTCTGCCATTGTGCTGCGGAAATAGTAGGAGAATGGAGTAGAGGCAAAATCAGCTACCCCGAGCGTCTTACTCGGCGTCCACACCCTCCTCCCACTATTTCTGCAGCATGAGATGACGGCGATTTTTGGGTCTCATCTCACCGCCATTGCACGTTACAACACACCACAGCCTGGATCAAATTTTCCATAAATCACAAAAAAATTGTTGCAGTAGGTGAAGGAAACCTTCCTCAATCTTGTCGTCTACTCTACACTCTTGAAACCGGGAGTTTTAAACGAAAAATGTCAGCATTCGCTCCACTCTTTCAGGCAAAGAGTCACTCAGCGACAGCGATGGGCACTTTCGCAGCATTTGGATAGCGTATCACTATAATACATTGATAAATAAATAAAGGACAAAGTGGTCGGCATTGATCAATCCCGTCATGTGGGATGCGCCACGCATTCGACTTCATCTGAGCATTGTAGAAGCAATGAATACGTATGTGCCCTATACAGTGACTCACGGGAGAGGGAGCTTCCGATGCACCAAGTCAGTGCTTCATTCTTTCAGACTCCTCTGGTACCAATTTATCGACTCCAGAGGGATGGCTTGGTTGGCCACGGGCGCGATCGAACCATCAATTTTGGGTGTGCGCAGCAAGCCTCTTACCACTGTGCCACACCCGCCCTACTACATGGTATTGTATTTAATCATATTTGACTATATTTAACACATTGCGGACCACGTGATGCACATGGTGCATCACGATCTCATGCCTCCGTATGACCTTTTGATGGGCATACTGCTTTAATTTATGCTTTTGTGTTGGAAACTGCCCTTTGTTCTAACGGCCTTTGTCCAGAGCTACATTATCAAACACAAAAAACAACGGTTCATTCTGAACTGAATGAAGCATAAACATTATTTGACCACCCATGCAAAAATATGCTCGGTCCGCAATGTGTTAATTATACATTAACAGACCATTACTACAGAGATATGGTACTTTTCCACCGTCGCTACTGATGGGGATGTTGGATTCCATCGCACACGAGTAAACAAACGCTAAGAAAAACTTCTTCTACTCATTGTTCCATGTTGCATTTTTTCCAGTTCTCACCTGCATGACAATGGAAATAAGGAATTTCCGACGGATTGCTAATGTTTTCTGGCAGTGGTGACCGTTGCCTCGACTCATACAGTAGAAGCAATAGGTTGTCATTGCGATCATTAGTACAACTTCTATCACAACGACTATGGATATTGTTGCTATTAGCCAAACATATGAATATGTGGGGTCGTCGATTATCAAAGCATCATTCGTGAGCATGTAGGAAGGAACGGATGGATATTTCTGAATTCTTTCATGCAGTGCTGTAGAAGAAATTAAACTGAAGGGAAACTCACCTGTCGTAGCCTTGTTTTTGCGTCGTTCTGATACGGGATCAGAAACTGTGCATAGACGATGACGAAAATCGTTACGAAAGCCTTACTGAAAATAAACAAGAAATTTCTTGCGAATGGTTTCAGCTTGAGAATATGGGAGGGAGGAAGGATCGCATCGTAGCAGTAGTATATAAGCATGACGTTACAGACAGATTGAACTGGAATGTCCAAGCTTCTCATAATGATCTCGAACTCTTTGTAAGCTACTGCAATTTACCAAGAGCACTTATAAGGATTGCAGCAAACTGTGCACTTGTAGAAATTCCAAGATATCTCAATAATCCTCTAGGATAGCCGCCTAGCGCACCCATATGAATGACTGGTGTCGTTCCCACATTTAGAGTAAGTTCAGCAATGAGAGAGCTGAAGATGGCTTTACACCGTAAAGATTGTGTTCCATTATAATTCTTGCAAATACTCACATAACTGTGTAGTATAGAAGCACCCATCTGTAAAAAGCCATTTGAGGAGGAGAGACATGAGTTATACAATAGGCCGCTATAACATATAATGGTACAGCATAGATCGGTGACAAATGCATGCAAAGAATGTATATCTCTGGATTTTCCGCATGGTCCGCAAATGGGTCCATCTAATCGTTGTGAGCGTCAAAAACTGCACCCTTCACGACGCAATGATTCCTCTGCAAGTAAGAACATTATTGTACGTAACTCAAAAAGATAGGTAAGTGAGTTTATCTTGTTTTCACTGTCATTCAGAAAATTTCGAACCACTAAAGGTGAGTAGTAAAGGTTGCGGAAATGCACCACCTATAAACGAATAGACCTTATACGCTAGATCAAGAGAAGATGCGCAGATACATCTCCACAGATCGTAAGTGAAAACAAGTAAAAGTAAAAAAGAAGTAAAAAAAAACAAGTAAACTGCCATATTAGAACTTATGCTGCCAGTTTCAACGATCTTTTGCCTACAAAGTCCGAATAAGCACTGCTACGTTGGCTCACTTGTAACGTGTTAAAGGTAGCACCCACGGAAAATTCCGACTTCAAGATCTCACCACACATCGAAAGTACCGAGAGTGCTCAGCACTTTCTTAATACAAAACTTCCCATTAGCATTGAAAATACTGCTTTTACAAGCTCATCATCAGGATTCGTCAACAGGTGTGGTCGAGTTACGCGAACCGTGGGATAAGGACCGATAGCAAAAGATCGATAAGACTCTCTCTTCCCACCAGGCGGATTTTGCCGAAATCAGTTATTATTTGTGGATTGCGGCTCCTTGTTGCAGAAGAAATAACCATTGGGATATTCAGACCAATCAACAAAGGGGTTTCTCAAGAATCAAAACAAAGTTCCCTAACCGAAAAAGAATGAAAGAATACTGGAATATCGTTGAAAACTATCACTAGTACTAGTCAAACAACCGTGAAATGTTAAAGCAGAAGGATCGCAGTTATCATGAACACAAAAAAAAACGAGAAATGAAGAAAATTGAATTAATTCCCGAGGCACAGCGAGAAAATCCACTGGAGAAGGGCGGTGATTCGGCAAATAGATCAGCTGGTAATCAGTGGTTCTCACGCCTCGAAGATTTCGGTGCCCTAATGCAACCGAATGCAAACGAGAAAACCCGTATAATCAGCTGAGAAATAAGTCCGTCTAATCCTAGGCGATTTCGTTGGAAGTAGGTAAAAGGACATTTCCAACGCAGCATAAGTATTCCTAAGAAAAGAGAAATGAAGATTATTGAATTAATTCCCGAGGCACAGCGAGAAAATCCACTGGAGAAGGGCAGTGATTCGGCAAATAGATCAGCTGGTAATCAGTGGTTCTCACGCCTCAAGGATTTCGGTGCCCCAATGCAACCGAATGCAACCGAGAAAACACGTACAACTAGCTGAGAAATAAGTCTGTCTAATCCTAGGCGATTTCGTTGGAAGTAGGTGAAAGGACATTTCCAACGCACAAAAGTATTCCTCAAGTTCCTGGTTTTCCAAAACATTCAAAATGTTCACAGCGAAATTTTTCGTGGGGGCTGCCTTTAAGGAACACGATTATAAGTATGTGAAGTAAAATGCTGGGTGTGCACTTACACTTAGCATATATTAGGTTGGTACAGATGAAATGCCTGTTGGGTTTTGATACCTATTTCTACAGAATAATCCATTTCAGGGTAGCTATAACTGCCGTTGTGAAGGCATGTGTGTAGGTTATCTACCGTCATTGTGATTTTATGTCAGGTAAATGCTCCCGGTGGTCGAATCCTGTTCCTTGAGAATGTCAGAAATGGCAGATCTCAAGAGTAGCATTCAATACTGTTCGCTGTGCGACTTCAAAAGAGGCAAGACAGCGGCCGAAGCTGATCGAGATCTGTGTGATGCATTTTGGCAGGACATCATCCGTAAGCAGTGGCAGCGATGGTTTTACAAGTTTCGCTCTGAGAATGAGAGCCTCGAAGGTGATGCTCGCGGTAGGCCTCCAACGGCGTTCGACATGGGGTAGCTGAAGGAAACGATCGAAGAGGACCCCTGCCAGACCACAAGGGATCTGGCCAAAAGTTTGGGTGCAGTGACCTAACAATTATGAGGTGCCTACATGCAGTTGGAAAGTCGAGCAGGAGCGGTTAATGGATACCCTACGAGCAGACCGACATTTCATCTGTACCAACCTAATAGAATAAATGAGTTTGGAATAAGTGATACTATCACATGTATTATATTTAGAGGGCTAGTCATTCGTTGCGGCTAAAATGCATAGAAACTAACAGACCGGTGTGACAGAAAACGGTTTCACCGAGCATATATGTTTCAATGTTCAGACATCTATTATTGCTATTGAAAAACTATGTTTTCGACGAAACGCAGGTGCTTGCTGTGTTCATGAACAGCCACATGTCTACTGTGCATATTCAATTACGAATAAGGATAGAAGGATGCATCTGAATATTATCTAATAGTAAGCTATAAGGAATCAAACCCATAGAACGGTCCTGTAACAATGAATTCGGTTCCAAAACTCGCAGCCTCCTTCGGGGCAGTTGTTGCATGCCAGCTCAGGTTCACCCAGGTCTAGAATTCATAAACGTGAAACCAAGCGAAACCAGGCTAGCAAATCAACTTTTGTGTCCTGCGTCTCTCAACACTATGTATTCTATGGAATAACCAATCCCGCTAGTCATCGTTGGTTCGCATGGTTAGGGTTTCATGAATCTCAGCCTAGCATAGCATAGCTGATCGTTCCCGTGAAGGGCACTGGCAGCACGCATATGCGGCATGCTGAGCAGAACTGGAATAAACTGAGCCCATGTTATCGCGCTGAAATAGTTTGAGAGTGAAGCGATAATGCAGAAATAACACTGAACAGAAATCCAGGGAAGGATGACATAGAAGAAGTACTGCTATGCTTTAAACTCAACTATTGCGCTGCGTTCCTGCTGCACAATTATCAGAGCTCTCTATTAAGTGTTTATTATCCATAAATAAAGTACCGCTGTCCAGTTTGTGCATATCGACAAGCAAGGACCACTCTAAGCTGCTGTAGGTAAGCCACAGTTGTATGTCTACGCTGTGAGGGAAAATCCTCGACTGCTAATAACAAACATGCGACGGTGTTGTTTTCCTGAAAACATTATTTTTCTTCACGTTAAAATGCATAAAATACGTGACGGACACCAACCTGAAGAGAAAACTTTCGTTTTTGGCACTGCTTTCGATGAATCCTTATATCGTGAGCGTATGCCCAAAAACAGCTGTTTGAGCCGTATACGGTAGCGAGGGCTCGATAACAACATTCCAACATTCCCAGCTGTACCCATCGAGCTAACACAATATATGCAGTAGTTTATAAGATCTGAAAAGCAAAAGTTGAACTGGACAATATGATGTTGTTTGATTGTCTCTATGATAATTACCTTGAGAGGTCTGCTTTACTAATAGCGACACTAAAACAATACCAGCAGGGATTGCGAAAACACCAAGGCTCACACTCGTCTGAAAGATGAATCATTATTTAGGTTCAGCATACCTTTGCTGTTGGATGCCCGACAAATTCTTTTTAACTTTTATCTGTTTTGATGTTATACAGGTACAAACAGTATTTTGCGACGACCTGTATTAGTCTGAGTCAGGGCTTTCGTTCGGACAGGCAGCAGAGTCAGACTATCTTCTGGGTGGACATGATTGGACATGATAACATTCCACACTTCAAGAATTCCATTTTTTCTATAGGAAACCCTTTTCTAGCTAGCGGCGCTCTCTTTACTTGGTACCTTATCCAACCAATCGTAATGGGTGTTTCCTAACTGATCACTAGCGAGTTGCGGAGCTCAGATTCTTTCTGAGCGAGAGAAAGCGCGCTTGAAGAGGCTGTCCTTCAAAGAAGTTACGACCACAGAAGCTACTCTCGTTGCTGTTGTTGTTGTTTTTGCGAGACAAAGGTTTAGTACGCGAACTGCTGTAAGCATCTGACCTTTGCTCCATGTTTATAGTCTATGTATGTAAAACGAATCTCTTACCTTGATGCAAAGTTCAACCATGACGGCTTTCTGAAGTTTGAGTAACTGCTGAGATCGGAACAAATCGGACGCATATAGGTAATGCGTTATTGAGAATGCAAAATAAAGGCATCCGATAACACCGGCTATCAGGTTTACAAGAACTGGAATCAAATAATATGATAGCTGAATTTTGGAAGAATCAACTATGATAATAGAACTGTTCGAAAGCAATGATTCTGGTATTGGCACATATTCCTGGAAAAAAATTCATGTTATGGAGGAAGACCAGTTCTTCATCCACCACTAACATCTTGAAGCTTTTTCTTCACTAAAGCTTGATCTGGTATGTTGATGAGGATAAACGCTGGATTCAGAATAAATCCGAACAGATACGAAGGAAGAAATAGCAAGTTGGTAACTAGAGGTTGAATTCTCAGAAAATAGTTCTCAGGAACCATTTGCTGGTACTGATAATGGAACAGTTGAGCTATAGAGGTGCCCGTTTCTATAATTTAAACAGATACAGAATCAGTTCACAGTACAAGCCAATACATGACATACCACTTAGAAGTATAATAACTATCACAATTTGCCAAGTTAAAGGAATCTTAAGCACAGACATAAATCCTGCGGTGTAGCCCCCAATGATGGGCACGAAACTGATAGGCGTCATACCAACATTCAAAATTAGTTCGAACAAAAACGATCTGAAGTATGAAAAAAAAAGCGAAACTAGCCACACGCGTCCTATTCGGACGATTTTTTGAAGGCACCTACATTGTGCAGTGATAGGCCACAATCCATTTGTAATTGCCTGACTTTGGTGCTGTAACGAACAAGACGCAGTACATGCTTAACATGTAGATGGGAATACTATAGACGCAGGAATATCGCATCACCGAAATGTTAATAGGTGGGTAATCCACAAAGTCACGGAGTGTATCCATGTCTCTGAGCTCACACCTGAGAAGATTCGTCGAAGGGAGCCCCCACGGAAAATTACGAATTCAACTGTTTATTATATTTTGGAAATGTAATGTATACTTGACACTCGTTGCTGCAGCCGAATTTAACACATCGGCAGTTCTAGCTGATGTGTTAGATTCGGAGCTAACGCAACTGAACAGTCGCACAGTCCAGAGTATAGTTATTACCGAATAGTCGTATTCGAACAAATATTCGGAAAATTCAAATATTCGAATATTCAAATAGTCGAATATTCGAGAAGGTCCTCATATTCGAACATATTCGAATTCGAATATTCGACAGGAGGCACTATTCGAATATATTCGAATATTCGAAGCTTGTGTTCGATATTCGAAGCAGTTGGAGACACAAAAAGCGCTCACACCTTTTCCAATCTCGGTGGGCTGTGGTAGTGACTATAATACCTGATGAGGCGGCCACTTTCGACAAGTGAAAAGGGAACTGACATAAGGAACCCCCCCCC
>JARK01001366.1:1513456-1528905 GCA_000688135.1 Ancylostoma ceylanicum | reverse complement strand
CCCCCCCCCCCCCTCCTCTTGTAGAGAACCTGTACTATTTCGAAGGATGGTTCTTAGTTGACTGTTCCTTTTGTTTTGTGTAGAGCTGACTTGGTTACTGTCCTATTTACTTTCCTCATGAGAGGAGGGTACTAGGATGGCTGTGGCCCTCAGTAATGGAATGCACGTTTCTCCTTACATGGAGTCCGTGACGCTATGCTCGAATTCGCTCTCCATTTCTGGTGAACTGTCTTGAATGTCACCAGAGTTGTTCTTTGATCAGAGCGTAGCGTTTTTTTTTTGAGATTTTGGGAGAAACTGAGTACGAATCGTTTGAGTGTGTCGTTGCGAGGTTCTCGGAATAAATAGAATGACAAAAATTCTAGAAACGAGCAAGCCAAGCAAGGGAAAAGTGTTTGCCTCTTCAGTTTCGAAACGAGAGTTATAGCATAGTTGAACAGTGGGGTTGGTAGGCAGGGTGCGGAGCTGGTATTTCTCACCGTGTTGTGTGGAGGGTCACAGCGAAGCCAGTCAAAAGAGAGAAAAGTGGAATTAGCTGTGTATTTTAGATTTACCGTGGCTTCTACAAGGCGCAAACCCAGTCGCCCTCACAGCAAGGAAGCGCCTGATTCTCCTAAAAATTTCCTAATACGAAAGGAAAATTAAGTGAGGAAGAAATCATAACCTATGGACGTCGAGCAGAACATTTACACTAACCCAATACCGTTAGGACAACATTTATTCGATTATTTCGAATAGTCAAATATTCGAAGGACGTGATATTCGAATACTTTCAAAAGTTCCGGTTCGAATAGTATTCATTCGTTCGAATGGTCTTTAGGGACTCGAGTATTCGATATTCGAATATTCGAGGCCAGTCTTCGAATGTGTTAACTATGGTCCAGAGTGGGAGAAAAAGGAGAAGGAATTGACATCTTCAGTGCTATGCCACACAGGGTGTTAAAGGCAGCAACCACGGAAAATTTCGTCTCAAACATTCTGAAAGTTTTGGAAAACCCTGGACTCGAGGAACATTTTTGCAGTACACGCTACACTGGAAGCGTCCTTTTTCCTACATACAAGAAGATTACCTAGGACCAGGCGGACTTGTTTCTTAGCTGATTGGACGTGTTTTCGCCTTTGCATTTGGCTGCACCAGAGCACAGAGACCTTTTTGGGGCGCGGAAAGGATCGATTGTCAGTAGATCTATTCACAAACCACCGCCCTTTTAGAGTGAATTCCCTCAACATGCTCTCAGAATTACACCAATTTTCCTCATTTTCTCTTTTTTGTTCTTGGTAATTGAATTTTTTTGTTAGTAGTCTAGGAAAACTGAAGCTGTTTGGATCCCAAAAGGGCTCCTCCAGTTTCTTCCCCGTTAGCTAAGTTTATGATGTTTCGATCCTCTGATAACGTCTTTGTTTATTGGTTTTGTTTTTCCAATGGTTATTTCTTTTGCTACCGTGCGGAGATGTAGCGGTTCGAAAAGATAAGTGATTCTGCGAACATCGGCATGGTGAAAAAGACTGGCCTATCGATTTTTTGTTATCGGCTCTCATCTCATGGCTCGCGTAAGTCGACCACACCTGTTGGATAAAACGCGATTACGAACCTTTAGAAACAGTATTTCTAGAACCAATAACAAGTTCTGTCTTTTACAAAGTGTTGAGGATGTGGGCTGTGAGATCCTAGCCCAAATGTAACACTCACCTACGTGCTCTGCGATTATAGCGGCGATGGTATTCCGCTAAGACAACAACAGGCCGCTAACAGCCACCGAGTACGGTTTACTCAGCCCCACTGGTGTTGATAGCCAAGCATGAGTAATCTCTGCAGATCTTATAACTCGCAGAAGGACAGAAAAGGAGTGAGATCACTTGTAATCGTCAGATGCTCACTTTTGCCATTCATATCAGGATCTCGTGCAAAGATTAAAAACGCTTCAAAGGAATAAATCATGTTCCACGCTTCTTTACCAGAATGTTTGTTTACAAGATTCTAAGCATTTTAGAATCACAGGAGTTTTTCCAAGATTCTGCAAAAGCAGCAACATTAAGAAATATCAGACTTTCATGGTATAACAGGTTGACTGTTTATACAGAAAATGAATAAAAGTTACGAAACACTAAGGTGAGGCAGCTCCAGGGATGCAAAAACTGTAAATAGGAAGAAGCAGGAACGGGACTTGACTTGGTTTAAAGATGGTTGGAGGAATTTCTTTTATAAAAGGGAAACATGACTCTCCGTGGAGAAAGCTTTCTAGTAGCACACATAATATAAACTTGTATCACATTTACCTCTCGTATATGAATTCTGCAAAACTTCCCAATTCAGAACGAGATTGTCCGCGCTATCATAATAGTTTTAATTTGCACATCCCACTTATTCAACGCTGAGGATACATAATTGACAATATCGATGAGTTCACCAATATGTCGCATGTTGTCGAAATCCAAATGAAGATTCATCGCCTCATATACAAAAAGTGAGTGCTGTTATTTGGATGATGATTTCACGCAAAACTGTTGCCTCGCGTTCAGCATGTTGGACAACCCCAGTGGACATGTTTTGAGCAAAGGCAGAAAAAGTCGATAAAATCAATAACTTGAGTTTTTCGTGAGAAATGGTTGTCATATTCGTGTTCAGTGTATTGGAGAACCCCGATAGAGGTGTTATAATTGGTTCCCGGGATGGAGTCGCAAAAAATCAGTAGCATCGATAAGTCTTCGAGTATTCTCCCAGCGACTGCACACATGCTAATTCAGCACACTCAAATGTCATTGTTATCCCACGATCAACAACCACACTAGAACTAACGGAGTGATTGAAGATGTCAGAGAAAAAAAGGCAGTTCTGGGTGGTGATAGTTTGATCCCCGAAGCAAAATGAAAATTCGGCAACCCATTTTCAGACGGGAGCTCCACGTCGGCAGCCATTAGCATGTGCAGATCCCTCAAATCTTAGTTTCCACTCCTGCGATGTTTAGCACAGCAATTTCTCTCCGCATCTTACTACAGATGGGATACGTGGGCTAGTAGGGAGCTGAATTTAGTGAATATTCGATTCTCGGTTCTGAGATCGTTCTTGAAGTGTTCGAATATTCAATGAAGTCACGATCACCTATGCAACTTCTTCTGATATTTGATACATATGTCTCATTTGATCTAGAAACGCGACAAACAACTGATCTTGCCTCAAAAAGAGAAAGCAATATTTAACAATTGCAACAACAACGCTCTAGAATCATTGACGGGAGAATGCAATAATATTGTGTTGTTGACAAAACCTAGGTTGTGTCACTGATAAAAACCTAGGAGTCGGAAGGCGAGCAGGCGTAGTTTATATAAACCAGTCAAAGATCAAACGAGCAGACCAATTTTAATCAGCGACAGGTGAAACGGTGTTATGAATTGTACAGCTATTACAGCGAGCTCATTTATTCCCAGTAATTTTATTCGACGCAGGCAAAGATTTTAGAAACCACAAGTTTTTGAGAATCAACAATTAATTAAACGAAACATAACTCCTGGAAAATCACTTATTCCTGCATCATCAACGACCACTAGCGTTGCTTTTTTTAACGTGCATGGGAGGGGGTTAGTAGTAAACTTCTTGAAACGACGACCAAACGATGAGGCAATGGTCTCAGTGAACTGTCAGCTTTGTCTTGGAATCAAGAATAAGCTACGAGTTCATTCCCAACTGTGGTGTTGGGATGATGTGGCTTTTGAAGACGTTCTAACCACTAAATAATCAATGTTTTCAGCCTAAGCATACATACCACTGCACCAAGGGTTCCACGACTGACGCAATAAATGCGATTATATGTGATTGCTCTAACCTAACTGGCCAATGAAATCCGTCCCGCAAACTCTAACTTCCAAGATACAAACCAAAGAAATCCACTCCCACACTCGAAAAACATGTAGGATTTGATGTGACACGGTGTGGGACTCAGCAGTCGAAGTAACAAAAAGGTAAATGGAACCATCGATGATCTCCGGCGGAAGGTCCTGGTGGACGGGATACGGGAATTTCGATCAGCTTTGTGCACCCTAGATTGCGTCTTCACTGAAAAACCCAAATGTTGAGTTGAATTAAGCAGCAAAAAGTCTTCTGAAAAACTACTGACATGAATGACAAGATCATCCTTTCCGTCTCTCAGGCCACACACTCTCCTTCGCATAGTGTTCTCGTGATTTCGTGAAGGCAGCAAGTTCTGCGAATTGGTGAGCCCGCAATCCGGTTTCGAACTGTCAGTTCACCTGCAAGATTAAAAAAAGGTAAACATGGGCGACGCTTGTAGTTCGTAATCAAAAAGCCACTACTGGTAACTAGAAACAGACGACGGTGTGGCCTTGCTATTCATGGAAAAGATAATGAAGATTGGTTAATATAATAGCAGTTCCAAAAGTACTAGGACCCCTTCAATTGCAGGCCTAAAACCTTGTAAAATAGCCCAGACCCAATATTATTCAAACCTGAAAAAACGTCAACGTTTCAGCCACAACTTATCGAGTACCTGAGTCGCAGAAATTCCGCTTCTTGCATTTTTGGGTACTTTTTTATCCATCACTGGATCTTCTTGGGTTTTCTCTCACTTGAACATTCATGAGATGTTTTTTCCTCTGAAAGTGCTGCTCAGCTACTCATTATACCAGGTGATACCAGTTAACCTCCTACAGCCCTCTTCTTTTCGAGGCTTAACAAATTCGCGACAATGTGCTCAACCGGTTGAGCACGCATGGTGCGACGCGTGGGACCGCATGCTCAACCGGGTGAGCACGCCCTTTTCACAGTTACATTTTTGTGAAGCATTCTTAATGAGCAAACTCCTAAACAGTGATATACTAACAAATGTTCAAGCGATCTGTACACGCGATGGGCAGAGCAGACATCCTCTCGTACTTCTTTAATGCGTGGTTGAAACTGACATGTGAAAAAAAAAACAATTTATATGAAGGTTAACTTAATTACTTACTACCTCTTATGCAGGTGAACTTCTTGAATTAGCTTCAAGCTCGTGCATATTTGCGTTTTGGCTTGTCTCAAATTTGCGCATTTTTCGAGTATTATGCAGCAGTGGAAAAATTCCTACCACGTGGGACCACGTGCTCAAGCGGTTCAGCACGGGTCCTACTTCTGCAAAAGCGCGTGTGTCCCACGTGCTCAGACAATGGAACGGGCTGACCGCGGCATCGAAATTTGGCTGACCGTAGCCAACTCCGCGGTCCGCCAAATAGTTGAGCGCGGTCCGCCAAATATCGGTGCGCGGTCAGCCCGCAATGGCTCCGCGGTCAGCCCGCTGCTAAAATGGCGCCGTGGGGCTTACAGCGACAGTAGTGCTTTCTGAAGCTAATGAATGACATTTTACCTATCAAAATGAACATCAGACGTTATCCCATCCTTCTTTTTTCAATAAAAAAAGTAAAATGCATAACAAAAGGAGGATCGAGGACATGTCCGACACTGTCACAATTCAATCCGTATTCTTCGGGCTACGTTCCTAGATAGTGGAATGTTCACTTTAAAATAACCGCCTACGAAATATGTACTTGAAACCAATGCGAAAGCTCCCTGAGCGAAAGCTCCATTCCAAAAATGAATGAGTGTCATCCAGTCCTCCTGGACTGGGGAGTGATCTCCACTCGATCGGTAAAATTTGGTGGCGAGGTTAGTACCTCCTGTCACATCGCCTTTCTCGACTAGATGAATCTGCTACTTCTTCTTATTTAAATAAGAATAGGGCCATTGCTTCCACATCCTTAATCGCAACGTACATTTCGCGGGAATGACTCGCGCCTTGTCACTACAATGGGCCAGAAGTTTGGCTGACCGCGGACAGTACCGCGGTCAGCCAAATTTGAGTTAATGTCCGCGGTCAGCCAAATTTCGGTGCGCGGTCAGCCCGCAAGCCACATTTTGGTACCGCGGTCAGCCCGCAAACGCCATCTTGGTACCGCGGTCAGCCCGTTCCATTGTCTGAGTGACACACCATGCCAAAGCGTAAGGTTGCCAATGTGTTAACCTAAGTCTATGTCCACCAATGTCCCAAAACAGTTTGCTTCCAAGTACTGTCTTATGACTGACAAAATGAATACATTATTATAATTACTGCGGAACAGCCACCATCCACAAAGAAGCAGCCGTTCAAATTGCTAGCTTGCTTATATCTGCACATTGTTGACAAAGTAATTGCAGTTTTCTTGAGCCTTCTTCGCTTGCAAAACAAAGCAAAATGGCGGCTAAACAACGGTGTGGATTGCAAAGAGGCGCTACTTCTTCAAAAGCGGCAAACAGGAAATGGACATATTTCGCGACTCCGACGATAATCCATCCGCTTATATTGCTCTCATGCGATATTCCTGCGTATATACCGTTCCCATCTATCTTTTGAGCATGTACTGCGTTTTGTTTGTCACTGCTTCGAAGTCTGCATTTAAATGGAATATAGCGTATCACTGTACAGTGTGAGACCATTGCAGGCTAATTCCGATTAAATCCAGCTGCCAAATGTTGAGCCCAATTTTTCAGGGCATTCTTATTCGAAATAATTCTGAATGTCGGAGCTACACCTGTTCTTTATATACAGATCATTGGCGGTCATCCGGTAGGCCTCATGACAATGATCGGCATCCCCCCAATTTGGCAACTTGTCGTCGTTATTGTACTTTTAAGTGGTGAGTTGCTGATACAAGAGAAAACATGAACATTCAAATATCTTGTAGTAGCGTCACGTGTTTGCAGAAACGGGACTGTCATTAGTTCAGTTGTTTCACTATCAGTACCGATACATAGTCCCTTCAAGTTATTTTCTACGAATTCGACCTCTGTTCACCAAAATTTTGTTCATTTATTTATATTTATTGGGGCTCGTTTTGAATTTCGTGCTCGTTCTTTTGAGCATTCCAGAACAGACTTTGTTGAAAAAGAAGATTCGAGAGGTCAGTCAAAATAGAGACTCAAATATAATAGGTCTTACACCACTTACGTATTTTAGTATTACTTCCCAGTTCCACAGTCGCTAATTTCCAACGGGTCTCTTATTGTTGTTGACCCTACTGTAAGACGATTCCCCTTTTATCTGGTGCCTCCGCTTGTTAACGTTGTCATTGGTGCTTTCGCTTGTGTTTACTTTGCTTTTTCAATTATTCACTATTTATATGCTTCCAAATTATTCCGATCACAGCAGCTATTAAAGCTTCAGAAAGCCGTGATCACTGAACTCTGTGTCAAGGTGAGTTTAGTCTCGAGAAAAAATGCACCTAGAATACTTCATCCAGGATTCATTTGCCATTCGCAATTCCTGAAGCCAAAACGATTTCGACGAAATCAAACGTATTGAGCCCTAAGCACATGACGGTATATAGGAGTAGCTGCAACTACAGCTTCTTAAGGGAATCTCTGAGTAGGAAAGTAATGAACTAATCAGGCAACTGGTTATGATAAGGTGGCAAAGTTCCCATCATCCTTACAGCTTAAAGCCATCTTTCAGGCAAGTGTAAGCGCCGCTGTCTTCGTGATCCCTGGGTGTATTATACTAGGATCTTTTTTACTGAAACAGTCTTCTCAAGGTTGGTCGAACATGCTTCGTGCGGTCATTTGTCATATACAACTGATGCTCCTTTAGATATCATAAACCACTGTCTGTACTGTATTGGTTCAATAGGCAGCGCTGGAAACCTTGGAATGTTGATGTCCAGCCCTCGCTACCGCAAACGTCTCAAACATTTCATTCTAGGCATGTGCTTATAATCTAAGAAACCCTCAACTAGAGAGATAAAAGCGAAAGCCTTCTGTTTAGGTTTTTTGTTATTTTTTCTTCGTAATTTTTAAATTACTTCACAACAAAGAAGAGAGTTGCATATATTTCTTTCTAGGCCATTCAGGAACGGTTAGGTCACATCGTCGCCTGTTCCTAGTCAGCAGTCGTGGTTTTTCAGTCACAACATGAAGCTACAACCAATGTGTATGTTAAGCTGTTCCGCTAGTTGTATTGTCAAAGAGAGGATTGTTAGGGCTGCAGTGCTCTGATGCTTACGACTTCTATGGTTTTGTGATGTTGATAACTGCTGAAGAGCTCATTCTTCAACACAATGATTTTGCTGCCAAAATCGCGCAGCAAACAAACTATCTTCATCCATAGTCTAGATAATGTTAGTTAATCTCTTCCATCACCGTGTTTTCGTTTTGCGCATGAGTGCTAGAGACGGCTTCAGAAGGTTTTTTCCAGTCGTTCTTTTCTAATGTATGTAGTTGCAAATTGGTTTGTGACTGCGCGTTATATACGATTTTGTGGCACTTGATTTGTTCCTCACCAGCATAATAATAAGGCTTCTCTCTGCTAGCTACGTTTTTTTCAATCGATCCCAACGTCCAATTAACTCGGCAAGAACGAATATCTCGAACTGCTGCAGGTATTTCACGTCAAGCTGGACCAAATGCAGACCAGCGAATCATAAGCATGGTGAGTCCTGCCCAATATAAAACAGTTCCACCTTTCCTTCATGATATCGTTTATTCTTTACCCTCAGTTTGTGAAACATTGATATGACCCTCACATAGGACTCGTTTTGGGAACAGGAATCATTTTCAATTCGCAACAATATGTACGATTACCAAAACTATTCCATGCGGAACACATGTGATCTCGATATGAGGTGACTTTTTACATCAGATTTGTATGTTTGACTTCTCTGCGATTTCACGACAGTTTCATTCAAGCGTTGCAGAAGAGGGCTTCAAGAGCAGCATAGACAGCTTTGAAATCATTCCGTGAAATGACAGACCAGGTCGAACCACAAAACCTTAGGGCTATCTAATGCCTTTATACTGTCGCTAATATGTTATGTGACCGAAATCTGGCTTGACTGTATCCTTATCTTTTATCTTTACTGTAAGACAATCGCCAAAGCGATGCGAATCACACGTTGCCCACGTGAAAGATGACTTTCAAGAAACAATACCGGACCACTGGGATACCCGCCAACGACTGGGATAAGTTGACTCGTTCTCAAAATCGATCAGTCAAGATCGAAGTCTTCTGCTCTGAATGCAAGTCCAAAGGGAGGTTGCGTCGTGGAAAAAATGTGGTCCCTACTGAGAAAAGCGTCAGTTGGAAAGGGCCATCAAAGTGTTGGAGTGTGAGTATTCATTGCATATTATAATGTTGTTGCCGTTTGCATGTTTGCCTGGGGCATATGTTTCAAACCGAGCTTAGGTGGTGGCTGTATATGAAGAAAGAATATGAAGAACCCATTTCTGGCTTGTGTCCAAGAGATGGCAAGGCGCTGCAAGGGACACGTCACACGCGCGATTGAACACCTCTAACTTTTAAGCTTGAATGGATACAATTCGAAGCAACACATACGATTTACTCTCGCTTTTGATTTCGGATTGACAAAATCACAAGTTTCGAAGTAACAATGAAACGAGAAGCAGTGGCGGAAGCATCCGATCTCCCGACACATCTAAAGCGGAGCGGTTGCGGAGATGATATATCTTGATTGTTTCGTAGTCGATCTATGCTGTTGATAAAAAGCCACGACTGCTGGCAATGAAAACAGGATGATCCTTTTCAACGGTACCTAAATGACAGCGTACTTCTCACATTGAACTACTGGAAATATTGCTTCGAAAGTACCTGAACAAAGAGTTTTCATTTGCATCAATGTATTTCTAAATTGTATGCATATGCTAAAGAATAATTTTCTGATCCGTTTGCGGTAACGAGGGGTTGCCAACAAAAATCCAGCATTTCCGGCTGTGCCCACAGTGCTGACGCAGTATACACAGTAATTTGTGACATCTAAAAATTCAACCAGGCACTACAACTCCTAAGGCGTGCTTGCAATTACCTTGTGAAGATTTTTTCATCAAAAACGATACGAAATTTATTCCGACGGGAACAGCAAGGAGCCCGAAGCACAGAATTGTCTGAAAAAGAAAATCCATCTTTTTGTATGCACAGTGAATCACAGCGCACAGTAAAGTCGTGTTTTTCCTTATTTCGTGTCCAAATGAAAATAATATCTCCAATCACCAAATTGCAAGGGAAAGAGGTGACTATATATGAGCAACAAGCTGAAAAACTGAATGGAATATTCGGTTTGAAAATTGTCCGTAGGTAGATATTACGCGCGAAAAATTCTCGAATGTGTGGGTATTGTTAGTGGATACAGGAAGAGAGGCAATGTACCTCATTCGCAACAATGATGCGCTTATGTGCACTTGATTATGGCACAGCTCCGAAAATTATGGAACAAAAACGACATTTTAACAGCTATGGTGGTTTTTTCATTCGCAGATGGCTTAGCAAGAGTAAAGGATGCGTTTTTGAGAATATGATTGTTTGTAGAGTCTGCGCTATACACCAAATTAATTTCTCGTGATCCATAAGCTACGAGAGAAGAAACACTTCATTGCAACTGGAGCACGCCAGTATGCGTAGTTACCCTGCAAAGGCGAGTCGTTCCCTGCTCCTGCTACTACGTTCTCTGTTAGCCTTGCAAAGCCCTCCTTCGTGCTGGTTGATATTCACTACCTTATGCGCTCTGATGACATTCCACAGTACTAGTGAAGTTTGCGTACTAGTGAAGTTTACAAAAGATCTTCTTTACCTTGATGCAGAGCTCTATAATCACTGCTTTCTGAAGCTTTAGCAATTGCGGCGACCGGGATATTCCAGGCACATATAAATAATGAGTTATTGAAAAAACAAAATAAGCGCACGTAAAAGCGCAGAGAGTCAAGTAAACAAGAACTGTAATAAGACAAAACGGGTGGAGCTCTTCAAAAGGGTCAACAATAATGAGAGATCTGTTAGAAAGTAGTGACTCCGGGAACGGAGTATATTCCTGCAAAACAATTACAGACTACATAGAGCCCCTTTCATTCATGATCCTTCACTGACATGTTGGATTCTTTTCTTTACCAAAGGCTGCTCTGGAAAATTGATAATAATAAAGACAGGAATACAGACAACTCCGAACAAATGTGAAGGGATAGTCAATATATTGCTAACTGCAGGTCGAACACGAAGGAAATAGTTCACAGGGACAATATGTCGGTACTGATAGTGGAACAGTTGAATTGTTGACATAGCTGTTTCTATAATATAATTCTGATTACACTTGAATAAGACACTGCTTATGACTCCTTATGCAGCAGTAACACACCATTCATAAGCACTACAACGATAATAGTTTGCCAGGTGGAGGGAATGCCTATGATGGTAGCAATGCCCGTCATGTTTGCGCCAATGATATTCACATAAATGACAGGCGTCATTCCGACATTCAGAAACAATTCGAATAAAAATGCTCTGAAATGCGGGGCAAAACTAATGACTGTTATGAGTTTTCGAAATGGATCAAACTAGAAGGCTCACACTGTACAGTGGTAGAGTACAAGCCATTTATAGGTTCCCAGTTGTGGTGCAGTGAAAAACAGAACACAGTACATGCTAAAAGCGTATACAGGAATACTGTATAAACAGGAATATCGCATGAGAAAAATATAAATAGGGGGACAGTCGACGAAGTTGCGAAACATATCCATAAATGTGTATCTCCTTCGTCACCTCTGAAAGGCGAGGTTCTAAGGAGAAAACACTGAATCTCAAACAGTGCTCGCATGGGTAACAACGATTGACGTTATTGTTTTACGACACATCAGCATCTGCAAGAATTCGGTGGCCTAAGGTGGCTCGATAACTCTGGTTTTCACAACCCAATCTTGCAAACTGGTGCCCTAAAAGTGGTTTTGAATTTGGAAGTGAAACGACAACCTTCTGTTGACATAAACCATGGTAACCTTTGTGCATGCGGATTCAGCTGACGTCTGAATCATGGTTTTGATGTCCTCTGTCGGTACCTTGTCACGTCGCGTAAGTCCGGATACTAGTCTAAGCCGGCGCATCTCAACAGTGTTCAACATTAGTTGGTGCAGCTTCGACGTCAACCGACACTCACTCCTCATCTTCATTGCCGATCTCATAACAGAACGGTTAATCTTCCAGCAGCATTCTCAAGCACCTTTGATGGCGGGGAATTCCAGTTGAGAATGGCGTATACTGCTAGGCACTCTTGTAAATAACTTCTCAAAGAAGTTCCTTGTTTAGTTTTATGGAACAACTGACATAGATGTCGATGGTTTTTCTCAAATACGCTCCGATCTAATCCTGGTTAACAGCTGAAAAACTATGAATTCTTGAAATAACAGCATTGGGGAGCTTAGGTACTCCCCACTACATAAAATACATTATTTCAGTCACTTTGAGGGTTATACACATTTTGCAATAATGTGGCTCCAATTTCTAACCTCAGCAAAAAAGCCAGCAACAAGGATATACAGTCGCTTTCAACCATTCTCGCATCATACAGCACCTCCCATGTGCTGAGCCGCGCCGCACCACCCATGCCTAATCATATGTGCTGCGGTCCCGCTGAGAGGACGGGCGGTGCTGTGTGAAGCGAGGATGATTGAGAGCGATCGTAATATTCCCATGCTAGTGACACAAGAATTAATACTTCGTGCACAGAAAATATAACCCGTGTTCGAACACAAATACGACTAGAGAAGAGAAAAGGACCGTCGACATCGCCATAGAACCTGTTCTGCGGCGATGAAAATGAAGCAGGAAAGAACGTGCGCATGGGCAATGCTCGAAAGGAACGCAGTTTAAAAACTCGAAGCAATTGAAGCTTCATAAAGGAGGCGATCTTCGCTTAAACGACGGGGAGGGAGGAAAGGGAGTATTATGAGAAGTTTCCTTGCCTTTTGAAGAGTCAGGAAAGTCATTTCCTGTTTCTATATAATGTTGAGCAAACCTTTCATATGAAAGCAACATCGTGTTTACGGTTAACGGATGAGCTGCCATTCGGAACTGTCGATAAACTCATCTGTTGTTGTTCAAAACAGAGCAATTGAGGAAGTATGTGCAAAAGAAGGAAATGACTATAGACTGTCCAGAGTGAATGTCTCATATTGTCGGAAAACTGACATATTACCTTTTCCAAAAATTAGAGCAATTCAATGTTTTACCTGTAGTTACACAAGACACGTCAAATCTTGGAAATTGAGCGCTATGAGTAACTGTAAACGTGCCAAAACATGTCTCGCTTATGACAACTGGCGAGACCTACTCAGACATTCGTGTGGGTGATGGGCAGGTAGGACCCCAATCGCTCCGCCCACTTTTTGAGTTGGGGGAGCCTATCTGGACGTCCAGGAAGAGCAGAGCGTGCTGTGCACAACCCCGGTCGTCCCTCCATCCGCTGGAACCCAATAACGCGCTCCGTTCCACCTGGGGACAGCTGCGAGGGCACGTGGGGGAACGTCTTTCGATTGTCTGGGGTAGCTGCCCCACGATTTTGGGTCCACCTGCATTCCACCCCCACGAATGTCTGAGTACCTCATCTTGGAAGCTTGCCAAGTGGCAAGATTGGTGAAACAGACAGTACATATAATTCTATGTTTCTATGTTGGGTCTATTGATTGTTTTCGTTTCGTGCATTATCCTTTTATGAACACTAACTATATTACAAGTTTCCTTTAACACTCATCACTAAGGTGAAGGAAACTTACAAAAAGTGAACTGTGAATTTTGACACATGTACATCTACATGCACACACATGATCAGACTTTCGCTGGATTGAAGCAGCATGTCACCTGCGCTCCAATCTCAAAAATGAACGGCCTTTAGGTGCCGTTTTATTTCCCGTGTGAATGCAATGACATACAATTCATTCACTTGCTATTCCCCTGCTATTCGATAGCTATTCTATTGCTGATCGAGAGCAAGAAAGGCAACCGAACAGCAAGTGAATGACAGTTAAGGTAGCGTTGCGGCTAACGCAGAAGTTTGAATCATTTTTATAGTGTTACCAGCGAAAGAATGCAAGCAGATTGAGTAAACTAATAACAAAAAAAACGTGTTTAAATTGCCCTTGTTTTCCTTTCATTCAAATGAAGATAAGTTCTTTGGTGAACGCATATTAGTAGCTACATATTGTACTCATACGTCTGATAGCCTGGGACGTGTCTTAGGCCACCATCACTTTCGATGGTGCCCGGATCGAGAACCTTCACCTATGGCGAACAGGATAAGATGGGTCCGGGACAAAGGCCCGGAACAAAAAAAAAAGAGAATGAGACTATGCATTGTAATTCAGGCAAAGCAGATTTACATGAAATGCGCAGTTGTGGCTTAAATTCTTCACACAATACAGTCTAAGAAAAGTCGATGTTCATACATGGCCGGTTGATTCCTTTGAAGAAAATGTTTCCATGAAATTGATGGGAATTTGCGGCAAAATTACGGTTTGACCGACAATATCGTTCTTCATTTGGGAAATTAAGCTTTGCGCAGTTGTCAGACTTCTTGCCGATGTTATTGAGGACTGGATGACAGCAAGATCACAAAGGTGCAACTGAAAATGGCTGAGAAATTCCTGAAAACGTGAAAAGAGGATTATCTTGCTTAATTGAAGAAACTGGATGTTGCGCAGTTGTCAGCTGAATTGAGAAGGAAATTCTGAGCAGAATGATATATAATACTTGATGATTTCGTTCACTTCCGACGGAGAAACCAGGGTGAGCCAGATGCCCCGCCTGGCTCATCCTCACGTCTAGCGCCCTCCCATATTGCGTGCTCTCTCGCTAACCCCCCTGAGCTACACATGGGACATTTGGCTCAGGCAGGTTTTTTTCCCCAGCATGGAAGGAAGTCCCAAGTGTTATATACCATTCTACTCGGAATCTTACGGGCTCGGCAGCTGACAACTGCGAAACCTCTGAATTCTTGATCTGAAAGAAATATAAAGTAAAAAGCGTTTTCATACATGACACGTTTTCTGATTGATTTCTCCCTAGATCTCTGGTGAAATTTGTCGCTCTTGATGCCATCTTGTAGGGAATTTTATGAAGTAAGTCGCTGACAACTGCGCAACATACAGTTCTGTGAAACTACCTAAATATTTAGCGAAAATAGAGCTGGAACACTTCCCATGTTAAGCTGAGTGCTGGTCCCGGCACGAAAGCTGGAGGCCGGCGCAAATCTCAGCTTCGGCGTTCCATCTTCGAACAAACGATCATTCTTCATTTTCTGAGCAATTATCATCGACGAATCGATGATCCTCATAGTATACATGCTTACTGCTCATATCGTACCTCATACGGAGGGGGCGGAACTGACCCGTCTAGTGTTCGAGATAGTATTCACTTGCCAGAATGATGCTTTCACTGCCTAGTATATGTCATCGTTCACTTTGATGAACCCTTCCTCAGCACTATCGAAGCTATGGTTGTGAAACAACCTTCACTTTTTTGACCCCTGTCTCCCCTATCGTACGTACGATTGTACTGTTTTCATTGATATTCGAGAAATAAAGTAGCACCACGGTAATTCTGATCCCTGAGAATACGCAGTAATCCTATGTTTTCCACGATGGCGATCAAAAAAGGTTA
>JARK01001366.1:1505956-1508456 GCA_000688135.1 Ancylostoma ceylanicum | reverse complement strand
GCTGACTAAATTTTTGTTGCACAACTCTAACAAGCGGCAACCTCGGCAGACGACATAATACTTTTGATTAGCAGGAACCATTGCCTACTGTATGAGCAGGTCCCCGAGGTCCTGCGCAGGGAACTCGGAAAACTGAGAACCGAAGAATAAGAAAAACTTCGTATTTAGGTCGTCATGTTTGACAGCTTCTTTCTTGCAGGATGAAGGATTCCGTTGCTGGGAAAGTTGACAGAAATCTTACAATTTTCCTGTAGAATCTAATGATTACTCATTTGTTTTCCAAGGGAGTTATCAAAATTGGAACCAGCTCTCGAATTCAAATTTTGGTGGAAAGTTGGGGTGCCGAAAATGAGCATTTAAGCATTTTTAAAGTTTTTCTAGCAGAGCCTCTGCGACTATCTGAAGTAGTTAACAGCAATATGTACAGCGGAGGGCAATCCCGTTACGCCAGGGCTGCCATGTGGAATGGGTACTGACATCCTGGAGATGTAAGATGGCATTGTACTTACGATGATGTACTTGGGTCCTTGATGAATGAATGAATGAATGAATGAATGAATGAATGAATGAATGAATGAATGAATGAATGAATGAATGAATGAATGAATGAATGAATGAATGAATAGGATAAGTGAATGGATGAATGAACATGAATGAGTGGAACAGTCAGTCTGCCTATTGAGGGAGATATTTTACACAGCCTTGTTAACTTCATCGTTTTTCTTCAGTTCCGTGGAAACCAACAAAAAATTGTTTTCAAACACTCTGGTAAAGCAAAATGCACTAACAGAAATACCTCTGCACTCTTGTTGTCCTTTATCTAAATAAAAACAAAGTGCACCAGCTGTTCTCACGGTTCTCCATCGCATGAGTCATTGCACTTGCTGTCGCGTTCGTTTTGTGTTGTGCAATATTTCCCAACGGGCTCCGCCTCTCGGGTTTTCCGGTATAAAAGTGCTTTGTCTGCTTTTTCGTCATTCATCTCGCTGGCAACCATGGCTGAGGAGGACAGGAAGACCATTACTATCCTGCTCTACCGCTACGATGTGCCCCTTATCAACATCACCTACAGGAATAGGAAGGACCTCTTCAGGACGTTCAAGAGGGAACTCAGAAAGCATCAGCTACCCATTGGAGAAGTTTCTTGGGCCGACTACGAAAATGGGGATCGCAGTGTGATCAGAAACGCTGATGACCTGTTCGGAGCTGTGTCGCATTGCAATTCTGTGAAGATGTACTGCCGTCCGAAGAATGCTGATAACCCTTTCTTCACTCCTTCCAATTCTGACGACGACGAAGGGAGGGGTGAAGAGATTGAGGATGGTGCTACCTCGACCTGCAAGAAACCATTTGAATCTGCTAATTCGGCTGGAGAAGCAAAGACCGCCACAATCAAGCTCTATCGCGACAATCTGCCCCGAATCACCATCAGCTACAAGGGCAAAAAGGACCTTTTCAAGAAGTTCCAGAAGAAGCTGAAGAAGCTCAATTTACCGGCTGGAGAAGTTTACTGGGGTGATGTGTGGGAGGATGAACGCGTTCTGATTGAAAATGCCGACGATTTGTTTGGGTTTGTGAAGGACGACTATATCGTCAAGATGTACTACCGTCGTACGAGCGACAACGAGCTTCTGGCCTGCTGTAGTTCGGTTGAGGATGAAGAGAAAGACGAGGGAAGAGGCGTAGCTGAGGAAAATCGCCGCCGAAATCGCAGCCCATCTCCCGAGCTTAGACTTCGCCGCTCCTCTCCCGAGCTTAGATTTCGCCGCTCCCTGTCTGCGTTCTTCCTACCCCATTCTCATCCCTCCTATGATCAGACGCCGTGGCCCTTTGCCCCGTGGAACTTCATGATGGATCCACGTTTCGCTCCTGTGCAATTCCCTCACAGTCCACACGTTTCTGGAAAGAACTGTTGTCACGGACATGAGAGGAGTCATCGCAGCCGTAGTAGGAGCTTATCCGGTGATCTCAGTAAATTGTAGATATTGTGAATACTGATTGTTGCCTTGTTATGGTCTTGTAAACAAATAATGCGCTTTATTGTATTTATTGAATGTAGTGAGAGTTAAAACGTTAATAGTCCAGCAGTGATGGAAAGGTGATGAAAATGATAGAACTGAACAAAAATAGAGGAAATAAAAACAGTGAATGACTGGAGTTTCCTGGAGAGAGCGTACGAAATGAAAATATCGATTTCTGGCTTATCCGGACTGTTATCAGCTGCTAAAAGCTAGGATAACGGGTTGGGTAATGGGTTGGGCAAAATCAACGAACAACTGCTGGATGGAGAACCGACAATCCGCATGTCACTGACCCATATAAAGTGTAGCATCCAGTATTATTACCTTTCCGTCTTTTACAGCCGCGACAGTCCCCCCATGGTCAAAAATAGGGGAGCGACTTCGCCTGTGGATCTGGATTTCCGACTTTTCCGTCCCGACTATGCAGAACGGCGTTGCCCGGCAATGTGCGGCAAGAAATTGCCCGGGGGGGGGGGGGT
>JARK01001366.1:1472106-1505825 GCA_000688135.1 Ancylostoma ceylanicum | reverse complement strand
GGGGGGGGGGGGGGTAAATTCCACCCAGCGATAACTTCTGCCACGGTCACGGCGCCACCGCCGCGACAAAAGTCTTGATGGCGTTGAAGCCTGTCTGCTGTCTGTCGATTTGAAATCCACTCAATATTTTGCCGTTTGACGAGTCATAGAGAAAAGCTCTCTGAAAATTGCCAGAATAGCATTTGTATATTCCTGGAAATACGTCTGCACTTCTGCACTCTTATACTCGACGAAAAAAAGAAAAAAGTGCAACGATTGTCCTCAAGGCCACCTATAACGTGAGTCATTGCACTTGATGTCGCGCTTGTTTTGTGTTGTGCAATATTTCCCAACAGGCTCCGTCCCTTTCGATTTTCGTTAAAAGAGGGCGGCGTCTGCTATTCGTTCACTCGCCTCCCTGGCAACCATGGCTGAGGACAAGAAGACCATCACCATCCTGCTCCATCGCTACGATGTGCCCCTAATCAACATCACCTACAAGAACAGGAAGGACCTCTTCAGGACGTTCAAGAAGGAACTCAAGAAGCACCACTTGTCCATCGGCGAAGTATCTTGGGCAGATGTTGACGATGGAGCCCGCAGTTCGATCAGGAACGATGATGATCTTCTTGGAGCTGTGGCCAATAGCAATCTTGTGAGGATGTACGGCCGCCCAAAGGATGGCCACCGGCTCTTCACCCCTCCAAACTCCGACGAAGAGGAAGAAGAAGAAAATGACGCCGTCGAGAGAAGTAGATCGACCTGCAAGAAGGCATATGAAGCTACTAAGTCGGCTGAAGATACCAAGAGGATCAGTATAAAGCTCTATCGCAATAATCTGCTTCGAATCACCATCACCTACAAAGGCAAAAAAGACCTCTTCAATAAGTTCCAGCAGAAACTCAAGAAGCATCGCCTACCGAATGGAGAAATATACTGGGGCGATTGGTGGGAGAATGAACGCATTCTGATCAGAAATGCCGATGATTTGTTTGGGTTCGTGAAGGACGACTTTATTGTGAAGATGTACTACCGTCGGACGAAGGACAACGAGCCTCTGGCCTGCTGTAGCGAGGGAGATCACTGCCGAACTCGCTCCCCATATCCCACCCGAAGAGTTCGCCGCTCTCAATCTTCGTCCTTACTTCCCCACTCTCATCCCTTTTATGGTCAAATGCCGTGGAACTTTGCCCCTTGGAATTTCCTGGTAGATCCACGTCTTGCTCAGTGGAGTATCCTCATTGTCCTCACGTTCCAATGGACAAATGTTGTCACGGATATGAGAGGAGTCGTCGCAGCCGTAGTAAAGTGATCCCAGTAAGTTGTAAATATTGTAAATGTCGGTTGTTGTGTTGTTGTGGATTTGTAAATAAATAATGCGTTCTGCTAATTGGATGCAGTGAGTGCTGGAACGTTGAAAGTCCAGTATTGATCAAATAGATTTTGAAAATATTTATAACGAAGAGAAAAATCAAGAAAAGGATAGTGGCGCTGTGAAAAAAAAAAACACTGTATAATAAAATATTGAAATAAAGGTAACATGAATGATGTAAAAAAGTGATAAAAAATAATAATTCTCTGGTGTATATCATTGTGAGGGAAAAGGGGGCGTGGCCAGGCGACTCTGATTGGAGCACTCGGGCCGCCCGCCACGCCCACCTGCCTTAACTCGAACGGCGTCCGTCCCGTAATAGATGGTCTTTTTGTGCTTGGCGCCGTAAGGGTGGGTGTGGTGGGCGGCCCGACTGCGCCAATGAGAGTCGCCTGACCACGCCCTTTTTTCCTTCATGACGATTCGTACCCATAATTATCTTGGTCAACTGCTCATGCTGATTCTCCTGAAAGCCGTTCCACAATGCCAATGATTCAGAGATGGTTGAACATGCGTAGAAGCTAGTCATTGTATGTGTAATATATGAATAATTAGTTAGGTTAAATAGTAATAACTATTATAAATGACTTCCCGTACAATTATGCCGGTAATGAAATGAAACGCCTGCAAAGGTTTTTTCGGCTACGAGAATTGAGTCGACTTTTCTCAGGACACATTACCTACCTAGAACATAGGTTATTAAGAAAGAATTAAGTCCAACCTCATTGATGGGCGTTGCCAAGTTAACCAAAGTGGATATAGGAACATCCACCAGACTAGGCCAGTGATGCGGATTTTTTTTTCATCAAAAATTGAGAAAGTAAATTAACGACGTAATGAGGCCAATCTTATCCATTAGTGTTCGTGATGTAAGTTTTGAAGAGTTTTAGTGCCGTTCTTTTTGGAATTCATAGGTCAATTTAGTTGAACTTCCTTGTGAGATGTAAATATTGGAGGCCAGATCAGACCAGGTTGGACACGATGGCGTACGTCCACAATACATCCGGATAACCAAGAAGAAGCGGGTATAATGGATATCTAGCACCGGAGCACGAGGAAACGCAGTCGTGAATCCGAGCATCTTAGAAATCCTCCTGGCCGTTTCCAACTTGGTCGGCTTGAGTAGGTAAGAATTAGTCCTCTATTTTTTCTGACACATTCCTATGAGCAGACGACATCCAGGAACTTCTGCTCTGAGCTCAGGAAAATGGAGTAAAAAAGTTCTTATGGCTCGAAAAGTCTCTCTTCACCCCAGACAAACCGTCGGAACTTCCGCGGAGCTTTGAAAGTTGGTTGCTACGATTGGAGTTTGGAGTTGCCGTTTAGAATTGTCGTCTGGTGAACTGTGTGAAGAGCAATATAAAAGCACAAATCTAGGGTCGCATGCATCATTGACCTTACCCTGGTTAAAAGTGTTGACTCATTCCAAATTCAGCGGTATTTAACGTCATTATGCTTACCCTGGGTAACCGCAATGATGCATGACGTAAGTGGCATGTCAGAGGACAATGCCAGGAATATCAAAATCACGGCGCATCTGGCATCATATCAACTTGTTCAATGGAAAGTCGTGCAGGTGAAAATGTGGTTTGAGTCTGATAGATGTAAAGAATTGTGAAAAAAGAGAGGAGATTAATGAGAAATTAAGTAGCAGCCAATGAAATGAAGAAGAGCTCTAAGGCGCTGTTTTATTATTTGTCTTGGACTAGCTGACTAGACTAGCTCGATCTGGTTTGGGGTTAAATTGAGAAAAATCAATCAAGTCGATCAACAGATCGATATCCGAATCGATGTTCTACGGGGGAGGAGTGTCCTAGGACCTGTACGGAATTTGGATGGTTTCCAATGTTTCAAAGTTCCCCTTCTTCCTTAACTCACTTACACAAGCCTTCTCAGCGTTTGAATTTGGCGCACGCGCGCGTCTCCTAGATTTTTGAAAAAGTTGTCGATAGGGTTGCTATGTTTTATGTATAGATTTTGCTGGACAAGCAGGAAAATGAAGGCAAAAAAGTGTATGCGAGAATAAATTATACTAGAATAGATTAGAATAAATTATACTCTAGAAATATGTCTGCACTTTTGCACTACCTTACACGAGAAAGAAAAAAGCAAAGTGCAGCGTTGTTCGCAAGGTCACCTGTGGTGTGAGTCATTGCACTTGCTGTCGCGTTCGTTTTGTGTTGTGCAATATTTCCCAACAGGCTGCGCCTCTCGGGTTTTCCGGTATGAAAGTGCTTTGCCTTCTTTTCCACCACTCATCTCGCTGGCAACCATGGCTGAGGACAAAAAGACCATTTCCATGCTGCTCTATCGCTACGACGTGCCCCGAATCAACATCACCTACAAGAACAGGAAGGACCTCTTCAGGACGTTCAAGAAAGAACTCAGGAAGCACCACTTGTCCATCGACGAAGTAGCTTGGGCCGACCGCGATGATGGAGCACGCAGTGTGATCAGAAACGCTGATGACCTTTTCGGAGCTGTGGCGAACAGCAATGAGACGAGGATGTACTGCCGCCCTAGGGATGGCTACTGCCTCTTCACTCCTCCTAACTCCGACGATGAAGGAGAAATAGAGTCCACCCAGCCGGCTGGAGAAACCAAGAGGATCAGCATAAAGCTCTATCGCGACAATATTCCACGAATCACCATCACGTACAAGGACAAGAAGGACCTCTTCAAGCAGTTCCAGAAGAAAATTGAGCAGCTCAGTCTACCTCCAGGAGAAGTGTACTGGGCCGATTGGTGGGAAGACGAACTCTATCTGATTGAAACTGCTGATGACCTATTGAAGGGTGTGCAGAGCAACAACAACATTATGAAGATGTACTATCTTCGCAAAGCTGATGATAACGGACTCAGATGTCATAGCTCAGATGAGGATTGAGGCGTCTCCGAAACCCATTCTGCCGGCTTCTGCGTCAACGTAAAACCTATCCTTGGAACCTGTCGCTGGATCCCCAGATCCGTGGTATCCACGCTTTCGGTCGTAGCAAAAGTGGCAGGAGCCAACGAGCTTCTGTGACAGTTTGTCCAGTGATCTCATTAGTCTGTAATTATTGTAGGTATTGATTGCTGCCTTGTTTTGTTTCTGTAAATAAATTATGGTTAGCTATTGTTTCAAACACAAAGATATAAATATCAAAATTACTCATAATTAAGCGTATAAAAAGTAGGTGAAGCCTTTCGGTAATAGCATCTAAAAATGAAAATTGTCCTTGAAGTTAGCGCTTCTTCAAGGCAACCGTATGAAAGAATAACAGACCCTAGGCGTCATGCATCGTCAAGATTACCCAGGGTAAAACATCACTAAGCTCACCCAAGGTGTATCAACACCACACAAATTTATCGATTATTAACAAGGGCGCCAACATGTTCACTCTGGGTAATATCACTGATGCAGGCGGGCTCTTGTCGGGATTCACTGGAAAGTAAGTGTAGCACCCTTAACAGGGACATATGGTAGTCAGAGTGTGGTAAGCCCATTAATTATGGTCTGTTAACTCAGGGAGTACCCATGGAGGGACTTTGTCTGCAATTGCGACCGCAGTCGTGTCGGCCGACAGATCGGCTGGTTCAATCGGAAACAATAGTGAAAAATACAAACTAAAGCGATCACATACCACTACATAGTGTGAAAAATAAGTCGAACCATTCAATCGCTTGGCCGATACCAGTACTGTCGTAATTGCAGACGAAGTCCTCTCATGGGCACTTTCCGAGCCAACAAAGCATACTTACCTGTTCGATCAAGATTGTTGGATTAACCGAATTAAAACCAACCTTGCCTTGCAGCGGAGGATTTTTCACACATTTTCCTCTTCTCTTAAAAAATTCCGGAGAAATGGCCACTCGCATGACCATGCTTATTCATACATACATACAGTCGTTCCAAAAAATACTTGCCTCCGGCATCCACCGCCCATCTGCTGAGCCATGCCACGCCTCCTATGCATTATCACGCGTGCTGCGACGTGTCTCAGTCGACGCGCAGTTTAGCGGGAGGCAAGTATTTTTTGGAAAGACTATATGTGGTTCCGTCTCGCCCTGCCGGAATGTGCGAGGTTACCGAGATCAAATAGTTTTGATCTTTGAACTTGGTAAGAAACAACCAAACGTGGTTTGAAATACGTTATAACTCATTCCAGCACCTTATTGACCACCTCAGGTCAAAGATGACCAGTGATTCCTGGGAAAAGACCGGCTACAGCGGCTTCCTGGACATTATCTTACCGGAGCCTGGTGCGCGCAGCTGGTAAGATTCCGGAAATCTTCGAAAGAAATACATGACTTTTGTGTGAAATCGCGCATACCTTTGTAATCCTGGAGAGTGTTCTCGTGTGGATATTCTCGAAAAGATTCTGAAGTGAGGCAATGCCACTAGGCGTTCTTTTTATCGATAAAAAAAACTTGGACCCCTAAACAGGAAGATCCCTCACCACAAATGAGTTCTCTGGAAGCGTATATCCAACATTAATTGCCCCTATATGTACATAGTTAGAGCAACAGAACGGAAATCACCTCTCATTTCCCTTTGAATTCTCTCTCCACAAAGGTGAGCGGGGAAAAAACTGCCCGTTTCTGAACAGTGTGAGCTTAAATTGCACTACCAGAAGGACACCAGCACTCTTTTGCACTCAGCTACTTGAAAAACAAAGTGCAGCAGATGTTCTCTCGGTCAGTGTCAGTGCACTTGCTGCCGCAGTCGTTTTGTGGAAAACTGTGCTGTGCAATCTCTCCCAACATTAAGCGCCCACTTTCATACTTCATCCCATGCGCTTCCTAATACAACAAGCCGTCCTCTATTAAGTCTGTCATCTCACAGGCAAGAATGGCTAATGAGAACAACTCCGACGGTACCAATCTTTATCGCTATGACGTGGTACGAGCAAATACCAAGCACAAAATCAGGGAAAAGCTCTTTAGAATTCAGGAAACAGCACAAAGTTCCCTTCATATATTATTTTTTGGAGTTCCGTTTATCTATAGACCTCTACAGGACCTTAAAAAACAGAGAAGAGACATTACTCTTCTTTAACGAGTTCATGTGAGCAGACTTCGAGAACAGCAACCGCAGAATTAGAAACACTGATTACTTTTTTGAAGGCAGCCAAGAACAATTTTGTGGAGATTTATGTCATCCCAGACGAAAAAGTACGATTCTGAAAGGGAAGAGTTCCTGTCTTGTGGTTCTTCCATGTTTCAAATCGGCCGGAAGCAGGACCGCCATCATCGAACTCTATAGCGACAATCCCTCTGGATCACCAGCAACTGCAAGGACAAGAATGATCTCTTCAGACCGTTCTAGAAGCACATCGTAGCCGAATTTCCCCAACGGGAGGTCTGCTGGGCTATTGAAACGTACTGTTCAAGAATGCGGACAATTTTTCCGGGTTTGTGGAGAAAAAGGCTACTATGAAGATGTTCTACCCTTGGACGGATAGATCTCAAAAAGAAATACGAGAAAAGGAGGAAGGTATCTTGTTCTTCTCATCTTCGAGGCAACTACTGTTCGCTGTGTTGTTTATTGGATAGCAGATTCTCGAAACCACTGTAACGTATCCGCGAGATCGTGTTTATCCGACTGGATAAAGTATATTGGATACGGGCAATGAGCACTTTTCTAATTAATAAATATTAGAATTCATAGCTTTGTAGGTATTATGTGAATAGCCGTAAAATGGTTACAATAACCTATCTTGGCTATGTTGCATTATCGATTGATGACCTGAGTGCCTCAGGGGAAAGGCAGGCAGCATGGGGCTGCCTTGCCCAGGCCCAGGATAATTGGGCGCAGCGGATTTTCGGAAAAGTTTAAAATTTTCTCTAAAAAACAATTACTGTTGTATTTTGGAGGAATAGCTAAGCCGAATCTATTGCCCGACTTCCAGCAAATTTCATCAACGCTGAAGTACGTAATTCTTGAATAACGAAATAGAAAAATTGCGCACGACGGCATATTCAACCAGATGCAATTGCTAAGTGCCTCCACCGTAGTGAGCGCCACTGATCTTCCTAAATGTGCACAAAAAGTACTAATGAAGTACCGCAACAGAACCTCCATGAATTAAGTGAAACAGGAAATTTTCATAGTTGAATTTTGAAGAGATGAAAATTCAAGCCAGAACCTGTTTCTATGTTGCAACTTCCTAATTTACGAAGAAAGTTGCTTAAATCTTGTTTTTGGCTAAGGCGCGGATAAGCATACGTCTGTCCGCTAAAGAACTATAATGCCAGTGATCGCCATTTTTTTATATTTCAAAAATTCAAGAAGCTATGCTTCAGAGTAGAGGAAAACCGGAAGTTTTCCAGTCAATCTAATATGAACAGGATTGTCGGGAGTTGATCTACTCATATACTGTATATAGAAGAAAAAAGACTGGTTTTCCAATTTGTTTTAGCGACTTGAGTATGAGTGTTCAGCGACTGACCTGTAATTAGTGGGCGGGGCCAGAGTAATTAGTGAATTTGTTAAAACACTGCTGACAGCCGCGGCGGAGGAAAACCAATTCCCTTACAAATGGATGAAGCAAGGTCTGCACTATAAGACTGTGCAAGAGTTTCCCGAAAAAATTTGTTTTGTAGCGACTTATTAAGAAATCCCGCAAATCCCGCGAATACCGCGAATCCCCCGAAATTTTTCACATTCTACGGCGATGACTGTACATGGCTACGGAAGGTATTAGTCTTTTGACGAGTGGATAACGAACTAGTATGGCTCTATCACACGTGGTCTTCAGAGAAATCCTTTTCTTCGTTCATCCCTCCATTAAAATCAAGTGGAACGAAGAGCCTTGGCGCCAACCAGTAGTGATGCAGCACATTCTTAGGAAACGTTTGTTCCAAACAACATCCAGAACACCTTCAGGAGTTTTCACTGAAGCGTGGTGAATTTCTCATCCAGACAACATCCAAAACATTCTCAGAAGTTTTCATTGAAGCGTGATGAATTTCTCAATCTGTCCAGTAAATCTCCAGAATGGGTAGTTGGGATTTCTTGAACTTCTTCTGAAATTGTCTGGAGAAACCGTTCTAGTCTTTCTTTAAGATGGCGCTATCGTTTTCCCTGTCCATGATTGGAGTGAGAGCATCCATAAAACTAAAAGAATGTCCATTCACAAAAAACCTTGTAGTGGGTGGGAATTACATAACGTTGTGAAAAGCTACACAACCCATGGAAAAAAAAAACGCATAATTGCATGCGTGCATGTGATGACTCACCGCAATAATCTGGAAAGAATCCAAGAAACACGCGAAAAAAGCTCGGAGCCCCATAACGCGTTTTTCATGAGTTATTTCAATTTTCCGGCCGAAGCCATGGAAGCCTCCTGTCGTTTTCTTCAGAAAAAAAAAGGTTGGGGAGTGCTAACAAACCTATTTCGCTCAGTGAGGACTAACCCAGTGGCTGATGCAGAGAGAGAGAGAGAGTGAAGGTAAGATGTGTTCATCTACTAGAATCTGCTGACAGAAAGATCTAAAAATTCGTGAATAAAAAATATTAAAAAATTACCTCGTAAGCTAGGTTGAACTTTATTGTTATCTTGGCTACCAATCCTTTTATCATTTTCTAGATATTTAGCTGTTATAGTTCCTATTATATAACTTTTTGAAAATCGTATGTCTAAAATTCCGATAGACCAGCACACACCACTCTTTTAAGCAGAGGACGCAACTCTTTCTTTAACCCTCTTCCTCTCCCCTCTCTTAGTCTGGCAGCGCAAAAAATTTTATTTTTAGTGTTATTCACAGGATGTGGCTGAATAAAAGAAAAGCGAATGTGAACTAAAATAAGAAAAAAAAAGAAAAAAAACAAGAAGAAGGAGAAGAAAATGAAATATTGAAGTTTTCTGGGCACAAAACATGTAGTAGTGAATGAATGGATTCGTGAAATCTCCTGTTTACCTGTTCCCTACTGAGGGAATAGGTAAACAGGAGATTTCACGAATTCCTGTAAATTCAAGAGCAAGCAATCTAGAAATGAAGTTTCCTGGAAAGATCTCAACTGAGCTTGGATTTCTTGAAATGATGGCAAATTCACTAAATCAATACGCTCTACAATTAAGAAGTAGTGGAAAGTCGAGGACAGAGAAAGGAATCCTAGAAAATAAAATAGAAGGGAGATGATGGAACAAATTCCATGAAACAACACTGGTTCGCTTGAGCTATGAGTCATTGCGACGACGGCGTTCTTACTCTGAAGTATTGTGCAACTATTAGTAACATTGCGCATAATTTTCATCAAGCTCCGCCCCTTCAGAATTTTCGAAAATAACGACACCCTCACTATAAAACGATTGACCCTAGTCATTCGGCCACTCATCCCACTCTCAACCATGGCTGAGGAGACGAAAACCGCAACCATCAAGCTCTACCGCGACAACGTGCCCCGAATCACCATCACCTACACGGATAAGAAGGACCTCTTCAAGCAGTTCCAGAAGAAGATCAAGGAGCTCCATCTGCCCATCGGAGAGATCTACTGGGCTGATTGGGACAATGACCGCTCGCGTGTGAAGACTGCTGATGATCTCTTCGGAGCCGTTGAGAACAACTGCAACGTGAGGATGTATTACCGTACTGTCGGGGAGAGTGACATCGTCACCTACCCGAGCTCGGATGAAGATGAGGAAAAGGATGAGGGGGAGGAGCAGAAGGTCGTCTCCGAGAAGAGTGAGTCGAGATCGAGATCCCGCTCTTCATCTCCAGATCGCAGACGTCCCCGTTCGCGATCTGCCTCCGCCCTTCCCTACGTCCATCCTTCCCACGACCAGATGCCTTGGAACTTTGCTCCCTGGCAATTCATGATGGATCCACGCTTCGCTTCCATATCATTCCCTCACTACTCACATCTTTCCGCTGGGAGCCACAGTCGCAGACGTGATGGAGGCCACCAGTGCAGTTGCGAGCGCTTGTCTGAGCAATTCGACGATCTGTAGATATTAATGTGTTTGCTTGTTTTTTTTTTTCTCATGAATAAACAGTAATGAAATGCTTGTTCAGTACATCTGTTTGAATGCACCAGAACCTGAGGAATGAAAAGGTGGAACTTGGAAAATTTTAGGAAAAGATCTGTAAAATTCCCTGTGCGAAAAGGAAGCACGCGACATCTTCGAATCGATGAAAGTTGATCAAAGATAATAACAATCGATAATTGATAAATTAACCAATCTTAATAAATCAGTAGTGAGCCGTTGTTCGGCCTCGAAACTTGACAAACCCAGCACTGTGGAGGAAATACGGGATTGCACTTCGCACATTGAACAAGTTTTACTAACTACGGATTCTTTACTAACTTTATTTAATGGAAGTAACCGTAAAAAGCCGCAAACTCGTGTTATACTACGTAGGTCCGGAGCATCGAATGATTTGGGCCTGGATTCTACCTTATAATGGTTAGCAGTGACACCTGACATCTGCTCTTTCGCAGCGTTACTTGAACACTTTAACTAGAGGGGGTGTGGTTTGCTGAGTGGGTGTGCCTCACAAGCTAGAAAGTTGCCGGTCTGAAGAAGGTAGTTCGTGTATGACATGACGAAGATAATTTGTATATGATCTACCCAAACTATAGTAGGCAGCTCAATAAGTGTGAATCTGGATGGCAAGCAGAGTAAAACAACTTTTTTGAACAGTAATATGGTCCGGGACCGCGTGTGGCGCAGTGGCAGGAGGCTCACTGCCCACGCACACGGTGGATATTTCGATCGCGCCCATGGGCATCCAAGCCATCAATCCCTGCGGGGTAGGTAAATGGGTACAAGAGGAGTCTGGGAGCACGAAGCACTGACTTGGTTCATCGAACGCCCCCGCAGATCACTGTATAGGGCACCTTCGCATTCGACGCCTCTACAAAGCCCAGTTGAAGTCGAATGCGTGACGCATCCCACATGACGGGATGATCAACGCCGATCACTCTATCCTTTATCCTTTATCGCGTGAAGAGCCTTGCCAATGTGTTGATAAGAACTGGCAATAGCTTCTTTAGATGTTCTGGTCGAATCCTGCCTGGTCCGGTGTTGTACGATTCTTTACCGACTTAATGGCAGATCGAAATCCAGAAGGGAGAACCGATGGGACACAAACTACCGAAGAGATTCGAGTAGAAGTCGTTGATGACGTTCTCCATTACCCTTCTAGATGAAGAGATCGTTCCGTCTGGGCGACGGAGGGCAGTCATCTTGGTCTTACGGTTGGCGAAGTCTCAACGGGTGCTGCGGATGCTTTTCCCTGCTTCTGCGGCCTTGGCCAACACCGCTGCTCGTCTCTCCTTGAGGTCTTCTTTTATCGCTTCTCTGCACCGTCTTGCGAGCTCGGACGTTAGCTGGTATAATAGTTGCCTGCGGCTCTCGCGGCTCCACGCTGGCGTATCAGCTCGAGGGTTTCGTAGTACAGGCGCCTCATGGTGGATCTTGAACCCTCGGCTTTCTTTGCGCCGTCGCGGATATGCTGAACAAACCGATCGTATTCCTCGTCGATATTGTCGACACCCATGGACCGGCTAACGAATTGAAGAGATCTCAACTGATGACGGACTTGGGACTCCAATTCTAGAAGTTCGCGGCATTCTATCATTTGTCCAAGAAGAACTTAGCGCAAAGGAATAGATGGGCTGATCCGGTGTAGAACATTGATTCAACACCGACGAAGTTTCTGAAGTTGTTCTTAAGTATGAAGTTCCTCAGGCGCCCTCCAATGACCGTTGAATCTTGGCGTTGAAGTCGCCAACGACGACTTCATAGAAAGTGTGATCTTTCCCGTAGAATTTCTTCAAGTCCATATGTATAGAAGATCGAGATCTCTTCTTCGTCGTAGCAAGATATTCGAGCGTAGGCGACGAAGATTGTCGAGGGCGGTATTGATCCATATCTTATCGATTGCAAACGTCCGATTCGGGTTGTTAGTTGTTCGAACGGATCGATGTTCATGACCAAGTTCGTGTCGAGTGATGTGAAGTGAAAACTAGAATAAAATGTTACAAAACAATATGCGACTCCATCAGCAAAAACCCAAATAGACCCATATATGTATGGGCCAACTGTACCCTTCGAGACCTAATGCTTGGTCATCCAAGCAACTTTTCGAAGAACATAGTTTTGTGCTCATACCAATAGAACCTTGACTAGATTTTGAACATACATCTTATGATCGAAGTCAAGAGTATGAGTATTTTCACCCTCCTGAAATTGCTGTTTTGCTTTGAAAATTCATGCTGAACCAATACACTTCACCGAAAAACTGAACTGAAACTTTGCGGTAAATTTTTCTGCTATCTCGGAAGTCTCCAGGATGTGTTTGTAATAGGAAAATAGATCAGATCCAGTCTACCAAGTGAGACCTGGCGTAGCGAAAAACATTCCAAAATTGTCGAGAAATGAGCCAGCAAATGTTGTACAATAACTTATGGCCTACCTTGTATGTTATACTTTTCTACTTGTTTTTTTAATATACAGAAGAAAAGTTATGTGCCATTGAAAATTTCGTCATACTCCACGCTTCAAGCTTGACGGTTTTTTCAAAACAGAGTTGTTATTATTGTTATTCATATTTCCTGCAGTTTTGTGTTCCTTGTAAGCAACTGAAATCCATTCAAGACACAGCAGGTGATATAACTTCCTGCTGAGTGTCATTCTCAATAATGACGCCATGTGATGACTTCAACCTTCATCCTCCTATCTACTGCACCATTATGTCAATTTTATCAGTAATGACCCTTCCTGTGAACATCCTTGCAATATACTGCATCACACGGAAGTCCACGAGACAGATGGGTCCCTATAAATGGTTTCTTCTCGCCTATCAGTCTACTTCAACAACATTTGATTTCTCCCTCACAATTGTTGTACTACCTGTGGTATTCTTTCCAATTCCAATGGGCTACGCTGACTCTATGATTGCACGATGGCTATCGCTTCGCACCCATGTTGCGCTGTGCACCATTGTAATTACGGTTGCTGTCTTAACTACATGCATTGTCGCCCTATTTTTGTATCGACTTCATGTAGTCATTCCTCATAATCATTTTCTCAACTTTGGTTGCAGAGGTAAGATGACAAAAAATTCAGGGGATATTGTTTTCTATGCTCCTAGCCAATGCACTTACCCAGAGAGCGGATGCCTTGCGGACTCCTCTCATTCAATGCTTCGCTCAGAAAAGCTGGTTTTCACATTTTGACAAAGAATAACGACACCAACAGAGAATGTGGTGTCTCTTTTAAGAGAGGTTTGCGTGTATGTTTTATATAGTATGTGCTAAAATACCTTACCTATCTGTTGCTATCGATTTTGCCTGCGTTTGCTCCACACTAAACAGAGGGGAACTTACTGTCACTATCAAACCAAAGCTTACAGCTTGTTTAATTCATACCTTGCAGATATGAATATAAACCACATTTTTGACTCCCTTCTCAAACCTTCGTAGAGCGGTGAATATGACTCATGTTATCATCAATATGTATATAGGTTGTAGGGAAAGTTCTCGCGGTTTTTGAGACATTATATTTTATTGACTTTTCAAGAATAAGAAAACACATTAAGAAGTGAATCAATCATCACCACGTACTACCACTCTTTGCTATTTTATGGGTAGCGTTTGGATGCCATCGGCATAGAACTGCGCTGGTATTGACTCGAAAAACTTGCTCAACCAGCGATCCAAGTCATCTTCATCATCGCGCGCTTTTCCTTGCAAGGCGTTAGAGAGAGCCAGGAGAAGTTGGTAATCTCTTGGCACAGGATCAGGCCTGTATGGTGGTGAAGCCAGCACTCCCCATCCGAAGTCGTGCAGCTTCTGGGGAATCACTCTTGTAGTGAGCGGACGAGCACTATCGTGCAGGAATCAGATCGCGGCGTAATTCGGACCCTTTTCTGCGATTTTTGCGGTTGTTCTATCCAGCCCCTGACAGTACAGGTCCACCGTGAGTGCAATGTAGCGTGGCAGTACCTCGCAGTGTATGATGCCTTTGCAGTCACACCAAGCACTGATCATAACCATCAGAGGGTGATGACCTGCCTTTGACTGCGGCTCATGCTGCTCATCCTTGTCAACCCAAGGTGGACTGTGCTCGATGTTGACATACAGACACGACTTCTTATCCACTGTGGAGATGGACTTCATCCGGTTATTTATGCGTCTGTACGAGGGCAATTCAGTAGCCACCTCGGTACGTCGCTGCAGACCGCGTTCCGTGAAATCATCATCACACACTGTGACAACTTTGGTACTTTTCCCAACTTAGGCAGATGATCGGCAATGATGGCAAAGTGAACGTCCAAGACTTGCGTTCTTCCACACATAGTTTGCCATGGATCTGAATCTACTAGCTGCCGCAATCGACCGTTGTCGACTCCGGATCCGCGTCCCGACCATGACGAAACATTGAGGTTGAAGTCGCCAGCATGAAAGCGTCTGGACCAATCTTGTGCAGTGCGTTCAGTCACTGCACTGTCCCCAAATACAGGGTTGATACGGCGACTGGATACGGTTGCTAATATACCAGATTTGAGGCCATATACTGAAAGATCGCAAATGTACTGTTTCGAAAAATCGATCTTTCTGGCAGGGGTTGTGCAGGAGTTTACAGTGAATGATACTAATAAACTTGCATATACCTGACCTCCTTATATATACAGAAGATAGGTCGCTGCAAGGCAACGTGGGGTTAAAAAAGGCACACTTCCAAAAACCGCGAGAACTTTCCCTACAACCTAATACTATGTATACAGGGCGTCAATGGCGGTGACCCGTCTGCGGCTTCGCAAGGCCCGCGTCGCGACCGCGCCGCTCGAGCAGCAATCCTCTTCGAGACATTAAATTATGGGGTTTTCTTGATAGCCAGTTAGTTTTGTTATTAATTACCGTCATATGTGATGAACAACTACCAAGAAAACCCAGATTCGCCTCCGCGGCGACGATTCTACCGTGAGCGGCGCGGTCGCGCAGCGTGCTTTTGGAGGCCGCAGACGGGTCACCGCCATTGACGCCTACTGTACTTAGTTAGCATGTAGTGACCATTAGCGAATGTCGAATACCACACATTACAGACGCAGCCTCACACTAGGCCTGTCTTGGTCAGTCCCAAACACAGCAACGAACGCAGACCATTTGACTGTTCGACAACATTCCTCGAAACAGGGTATTATGTTCTCATCACAACACAAGCTGATACGTAGAGAAATGCGAACGGAAGATTTGCAGGAGGAGCGTTATTTGTCCGTTGTCAGCTAGCGAACGAATAAAACCTCATAACTAAGGGAAAATTAATGAGCAAAAATATAAGGTTCGTAACACATATAAACTAACATAAGCTCCGGTGCCCCTCTAGGACTTCGAATAATGGATAACGATGTGAGAACTGAACAGAGAAAGCGGTAGACTAACTGGCATACGCAAAATATTGACTCCACCGCATAAGAGAAAGAAGAGTCGACACGAAATTTAATAAAAAAAACCTTGCCGCATTCCTGACTCGCTAATCAAGAGCAGATAGTACCCTAAAAATAAGCAGTTTTTAAGGCCTTAACTGGTCTACTGCGTTTGAGCAATGGCAACTTGAGTAAGGAGATGCGAACTTTTAGGGCATGCGTACGTCGCGACCACATTTGCATTTATTTTCTATGGACCAATTATTGTCTGTTTAGCATACATATCTCCGGATCAATCAGAGGCTAGAAAATGGGTCTTGACGGTTTGCCCTTACTTCCCTTCCAATCCCATATTGAACTATCTGTTAAATTCAAATGCAATAAACATTCAGGAGTATCCATGTGCTGAATTATTTGTTGATGCTCCCCGACTTCACATGTATACAGGACCCAGCATGACGCATCTAGTTGCCGTCGGATTGGGTAAAGGTTTTATAGTAACAAACATCATTCTTTGTGTAATATTCTTATCGTTCTACTTCCTTGGCAAGAACAACCACTTGTCACAGAGAACGAAATTTATGCAGAAACGATTTCTGATCTACCTTTGTGTGCAGGTAAATCCAATTTTCTTCAAACCCTAGAAGAACTTCCTCCTCCTCTCTAGGCTGCAGTTCCAACTTTCTCACTTCTTGGGCCTGTGATATTAATTTTGTCAAGCGGTGCGAGTCAATTGCGGCAAGGTTAGTCTCATCTCCAAAGAAGTGTTGGTCACTGGCACAAAATAGTGCAGCTAATACAGAGATCTCTAATTTATGTTACACTAGACGGTATGCCCGGCTTCGCTCGGGTGTTTCATTTCTCCCGGCAGTTTAACGCTGACGACGACAACTGTTAAACCCAACGGTCCTTTCATAGTGCTCATCATTTTCGTGATCAACCCAGAAATCCTTTTTCATTCATCTCTGCCAGAAAGTAGGAAAAGTTGTTTCGTTGGTAAATTCTTCTGAAATCCTTGCTATATTCACGTTCAGCGTATTGGATAACCCCAGTAGACACCGACCCATGGGCAATAATTGTGAAAAATCAATAAAATCGATAAGTCAATACTTCGTACGAAACGGTTGTTATATTCGTGTTCAGCGTATTGGATAACCGAGGTAGACATGTCCCCACCGACCCGTGGGCAAAAATTGCGAAAAATCAATAAAATCAATAAATCGATAGTTTGGTGCAAAATGGTTGTCATATTCGTGTTCAGCGTATTAGATAACCCCAGTAGACATGTCCCCACCGACCCGTGGGCAAAAATTGCGAAAAATCAATAAAATCGATAAATCAATACTTGGTACAAAATGGTTGTCATATTCGTGTTCAGCGTATTGGATAACCCCAGTAGACATGTCCCCACCGACCCGTGGGCAAAAATTGCGAAAAATCAATAAAATCGATAAATCGATAATCAATCGATAACCCAAGGTAGCCTAAAACCTCCGCCGGCCCGAGATGTATATGTGTGCAAAGTTTGATCCCGATCGGTTAACTCTCCGCGATTTCTATTAATTACATACATACACACACACGCACAGACATTCTACTTTATATATACAGACTAGACGCTGTGCCCGGCTTCGCTCGGGTGTTTCATTTCTCTCGGCTATTTAACGCTGATGATAGAAATTGTTGAATCCAATTAGTCCCTCAAAGTACTCATTATTCTTGTGATCAGCCCAAGTAACCCTTCTTAGCCCACTCTTGCCATAGAGCAGGTGAGGTTCTTTGTTAGGTGAATTCTTCTGAACCTTCCTTGCCATATTTACGTTCAACGTGTAAGAGAACCCCAGTGGACGTGTCCTTACCTATCAGTAAGCAAAGGGAACCCCAGTAGGCATGTCCTCCCCGACCCGTGGGCGAAAATAGCGAAAAGTCAATTAAAATCGATAAATCAATGCTTGGTGCGAAATGGTTGTCATGTTCGTGTTCAGTGTATCGGATAACCCCAAGTAGGCATCTTCTCCCTGACCCGTGGGCGAAAATACCGAAAAATCAATAAAATCGATAAATCGATAATCAATCGATAACCTAAGGTAGCCTAAAACCTCCGCCGGCCCGAGTTGTATATGTGTGCAAAGTTTGGTCCCGATCGGTTAACTCTCCGCGATTTCTATTAATTACATACATACACACACACGCACAGACATTCTACTTTATATATACAGACTAGACGCTGTGCCCGGCTTCGCTCGGGTGTTTCATTTCTCTCGGCTATTTAACGCTGATGATAGAAATTGTTGAATCCAATTAGTCCCTCAAAGTACTCATTATTCTTGTGATCAGCCCAAGTAACCCTTCTTAGCCCACTCTTGCCATAGAGCAGGTGAGGTTCTTTGTTAGGTGAATTCTTCTGAACCTTCCTTGCCATATTTACGTTCAACGTGTAAGAGAACCCCAGTGGACGTGTCCTTACCTATCAGTAAGCAAAGGGAACCCCAGTAGGCATGTCCTCCCCGACCCGTGGGCGAAAATAGCGAAAAGTCAATTAAAATCGATAAATCAATGCTTGGTGCGAAATGGTTGTCATGTTCGTGTTCAGTGTATCGGATAACCCCAAGTAGGCATCTTCTCCCTGACCCGTGGGCGAAAATACCGAAAAATCAATAAAATCGATAAATCAATACTTGGTGCAAAATGGTTGTCATATTCGTGTTCAGCGTATTGGATAACCCCAGTAGACATGTCCTCCCCGACCCGTGGGCGAAAATACCGAAAAATCAATAAAATCGATAAATCGATAATCAATCGATAACCTAAGGTAGCCTAAAACCTCCGCCGGCCCGAGTTGTATATGTGTGCAAAGTTTGGTCCCGATTGGTTAACTCTCCGCGATTTCTATTCGTTACATACATACACACATACACACACACACACACATACATACAGACATTCATTTTTATATATAGAGAAGATTACAATGAAGACCTATTGAAGTGTGTTTAGACTTGGGAAGTCTGATATTCTTCTACTCCATGGCAGCGCATGGTTTCACATCCCCTCTGTCAGTAATACTCTGCAATGATGCTTACAGAGCATCTGCTGTTACATTCCTGAAACTAAGTTTGTTTTTACCGTTCGTTGAAACATTCCTGAACAATTGCGTACCTCATTAAATAGAATTTTTTTGTGGTTTTCTTCTGTAAACGCCCTTTCTTCTAGATTTTGTCCGTGAAAAACAGATAGGCATTGCGAGCGCCTCAGAGCAGATTGGCAGACAATCATAGGCATCTTGAGCGAACCGTGTTGCTTGTGATTGCAACAAAAAGCAGATTTGGTGTGCACACGAAGAAGAATGAGGAAGACATCAACCACTACATAAAGTTGTTTGGATATGTGTATTTATCAGAAGCAAGATCGTTTTAAAGCCTGTTACTTTTCTAAAAGATGGTTAAGGGGTAATCGCAGCGTAATGGCTCATACAACACTTGGCAGCGAAACGAGAACCAGGTCAACTTCGCCATATATGTAGTGTCTGCAGGCTTCAACGCAAATCACGGCAATTGACGACAAGGCGAGTCCGGAAAACTCGAAACTGATCCATTCACCCAGCCCAAACTTGCTCTATCTTGAATCAGATGACGTATACGGTGCTGCGTTCGTTAGATTATTGTTGAAACTATGTGCTGGGCGCCGGATCCCTCAGAATCCCGCACGCAGACATTTCGGTAGATGATGTAGATGATTGCCTGGATTTAGCAGCACCTTACTAGAAGATGTAAACCTTTCAAACCAATGAGACTGAGAATTCAAGTTGGTAGTAGCTCATGAGTATCAAGCCACCAAGCAGAGGAGTGATGCTGGATGAGATGACTTTGGAAAAGCATTTTGTGGACACATTCATCACATGAGAGGTGTTGCTAGCTCAAGGTCCTTCAGTTCTGCCAACCCAGGTTACGAACTTGCTGGCTGTTCAAGCGTACTAACCACAAATCTGCAAACATCTCATACTCAAGACCTTATCATAAGGGAATCGCGAAGGCATCATTTTGGAAGGAGTTGGAAACCTTCATCAACCTCCCCCTGCCACCTTCCTGTAATCTGCAATTTCGTATGTTAGACACGGAATACACAAACAGCTATCTTTTACTTCCATTTCCCTTTGGCTGATAAAGATTTCAGGCTTATTATTTTCAAGATTGGGTCTCTTTCGTTAAGTTATCTTCAGCTTGCGTTGAGCAAAAACGAAATGTATCAAAATTCTTGCCGTTTGGAATCGAACAGTACGCTGATTTTAGGTCTGTGAGAGTGAAATTTTGATGGTTGTTATAAATAAGAGTACAATACAAAATATAATAATGGACTATAATGCTAATGAATGAGAACTGACCTCCTCAAATCTCCGTATTCAGGTTCTAGGATTTGAGAGTTCGCGTACTACGTAACCGATACTAGAAAAATTTATCATTTTCCGTAGATCTTTCGCTGGACTCAAGTTCCGGTATCATGTGATCACTGTTTGTAGCAGATCCTCCTGAAAAATTGATGTCAGAAAACGGCAGGTGAAATTAAGCCGCTTAATTTTGCCGTAAGCCTGATATTGACTGGTAGCAATAGCAAATACGAAGCTCCTGAAGTAACCATTTGAAACCATTTCAATGATAGAGTGCAAGGACTACAGATCTATTCCACTACTGTGCATGTAACGTCCATCATGACACCCCCAATAAATTTGTTCACCATCTACTGTAATATGTTGGAATCCACTAAAGAAATGGGCTCGTTCAAATGGTATTTGCTTCTCTACCAAATCATATGTACGCTTCTCGACTCTCTATTTACGACAGTTACGCTGCCAGTGATATTCTTCCCACTACAGATGGGGTATACAGGATCATGGATAGCTGGAAGGCTAAATATCACCGTCCATGCAACTTTGCTTATGGTCATACCCGCAATTCCGTGTCTTTCTGCGGGTCTACGAGGGCGGTTTGAAAAGTTTCCGGAATGACCACCAAGGCCACTTTTCAATTTCTACTACCACAACCTTTCCATTTTGCGAGTTTCTTTATTATTTATATTCCAAACAACCAAATCGACCCGCACCGCAGCCGCGTCACCTCAGGATTTCCAGCCATCCTCCTCACCCATAGTTTCGGACGGACTGTACAAAACAGCAAGCTATCAAATGAACACCTGTTGCACTTACAAATCCTGCTATTTTTATTTCGTGGAACTCGTAATTCACTTTTATTTGTGTTACCATTTCGAACTAACAATAAGGACAAAACTTCTCTGTATTTCTTTCGATTGCTGTGGTCAGTGGTGGTAATTTAATAGTGTTTATTCAGAAAACGATAACAGACACACACACATCACTATTCACAGATTGTTGAACTCCTTGGACAGGCGTTCGCAGCTGCAGCGGTGGCTTCCGTCACGTCTGCGATGGTGGCTCTTTCCGGAGGGATGTAGATAGTGAGGAAATGGCATGGGTGAGAAACGTGGATCCATCAGGAACTGCCAAGGTACAAAGTTCCACGGCATCTGGTCGTATGGAGGATAAGCGTGCAGACGTGCAGATGCAGATCGGGAACGGTGACGTCGGCGTGCTGGAGATGGAGAGCGGGTTCTCGGTTCATTCTTGTAGGCCACTTTTTCCTTCTCTTTCTCCTCATCGTCATCCGAACTGGGGCAGATTAGGATGTCAGTGTCGCCATCAGTGCGGTAGAACATCTTCACAGGGTTGCAGTTCTCCACAGCTCCAAAAAGGTCGTCAGCAGTCCTCACAACAGAGCGGTCGTTGTCCCAATCGCCCCAATAGAGTTCTCCGATGGGAATGTCAAGCTCCTTGATCTTCTTCTGGAACTGCTTGAAGAGGTCTTTCTTGTCCTTGTAGATGATGGTGATTCGGGGCACTTTGTCGCGGTAGAGCTTGATGGTGGCGGTCTTCGTCTCCTCAGCCATGGTTGAGAGTGGGATAAGTGACTGAATTGCTCGAAGCGCTCTTTTATACTAGTGGAATGACGAATTTCGAAATTCCGCACGAGGTGGTTTGGTGAAAAGATCGGCAACGTTGGGAAATATTGCACAATTTTAAGGAAGAAAATACAACGGCCGATACTTCGCCTCATGCGATAAATGACCGCTAGTGATACTGCTTTGAGAAAAACGCTACCATTAAAAGGAATATTCTAAACCCGATACGATTAGTCTTTTCATCCGCGAAAGGGATGCCGACGCTTCCCAGACTAAATGCTGACACTTCAGATAAACCTTCGAATGAAAAGCTCTACTAATCTGTTGTCCACTCGGATTTGGCCGCAAATCCAATGTTCCATTTTTAGTGCTGATTTTGGAAAAAAAAACACTTTCGAACAGTACTTACATTTCCCGATTCTCATTTACTTATTTATTTATTCATTTATTTATTTATTCGTCCACTCCACTCAATGGTTCATTTGACCACTCACTGATACCATTCACTATTCAATCCACTAATCGTCGAAAGTAACATCACAGGATTATGTGCGAATGTGGTGATCGTCAGGAATTCACACCATAAGTCTACAATGACGAGTTTATGGAAGGCTAGGCAAAGAGGCAAGCCGCTAACAAGCACATGAGGGACGTTGAAGGAAAAATTGAAACTGGATGTGATATCACCACTGAGGGATTGCTCCCCACCTCCCCTCCCCCCTTTCATTGATGTTACTCGGTCGGATCCAAAATTTGCTTCTTCACCTCTCTCTACGTTTAGTATGTGATGTTGGTAACAAAATGAGCTTTTACACAAGCTATACCGCTGTGAACCTTTTATTTCTGCCTTGACCACTTCCTAAACAACATATTAATACGAGATACCCTCATTTGTCTTAAGTTGTTAAACAGGCTTCTAAACCTTTTGCTAAAGAGGTGTACAGGTGTTAAGGAATTTTCAATGCTTTATTTGAAACAAAGAATCTTATTCCTTCTTCGGGACAGCAACCGTCGCTATCCTGAAATTCAACAGAACGCTAAAAATGTTCAGATGTAGAAATTCACAGTATTGCGAGTCAAACAACCTCATTTGCACTGGATCACGAGCATGTGACTTTGTGGACGACAGCTAGGGAGTTGTTGTTAAACTTGTCCTCGACAGTCCATCTAAAATGTGTGCAGTGATGTCAATGGAATTGCAGATCTGAGTGCGAGAAAGACTTGTCCAGGATGTCTTATCGAACAACACACCCTTCATCAAGCGCTAATTTAAGCATGCCGCATTGACGCGTGCAGTGACTTCGTGGAAGATGATCTCGTGCACAAGACCATCTATACAACATACATGAAGGTATCAGATCAGCACCCCTACTCATTAAAAAATAGTACCCCAACGCTTATGGCGCCCAGCATGTTTACGTCGGTTGTTAATAAGGTACTCGCTCTCATGGATCGATGTAAATGCTATATATGCGATACATCCTATACTATCACCAGTTAATTTTGTGACATCGACATTCGCACACATACTCAGACATTCGCTCGGGAGTCCCGCCTGACAAAAAGCTTTCTTATCACTTTCGGGACAAAATCAGGAGCTCCGGCGGATTTTGGTTTTGTTGCGGGATTAACCGAAGAATGATTGGTTTGTTATTGCCACGTGTGGTAACCCTTATCAAATGAGGGGTATATAAGGGCCTCACTTTGCAGGTAGGCTTCAGTCTACTCTCCGCTTCGGCGGAGAGAGGAGTCCTACGGGACTGGCCTGCTAAGGCCCGGTTAATACCGTGGCCCACTGTGAAGACCAAGCGAGATGCGTGGGAGGCCGTCGCGCTCGGCCGTGACGCGGATGCGAAATCCGCTAGTAGCGGCCGGCGTCGGCCCATGGGCCGCATACGCGTTGCGTTCACCGTGCATTTTTGTTTTCTTCCGTTTTTCAGTTTCGGGACAAAATCCAGTCTCCAGCACCATGATACTGGTATCACTTTCGGGACAAAACCAGGTCTCCCTCCGGAGGTTGCGGGACAAAATCGGGATGTTGTGGGACAAAAGCTCAAAGTTTTTGATGACTCCCGCTCAACCTCCAGCGGGAGTCATCATTTTGTAGTGCGGGACTCCCGAGCGAATGTCTGAGTATTGCAAAAGCAGCGGCCGTGTTTCGAAGACTACAACCGCTCTGGGCAACCTCCACCTCATACAACATCAAATCACGCTTCTACCTCTCAATTGTGGTACCGACGGCCATCTATGCTAGTGAGACATGGAAGATGTCTGTCAGGGCCATCAAGAAGATAAATGGTTTCCATCTAGGTTGCTTGAGACGAATCATGAAAATACGCTACGTTGACCACGTAACCAATGAGGAAGTGTTACGACGTAGCAGTACGACCAGCCTGCACGTTATCATCGCACAACGTCGACTCCATCTTGCTTATCACATTCTACGGGTGCCGCAGCAGAGAATCCCTCATGGTGCTATGTCATGGATTCCTCCAACAGGCAAACGACCCAGAGGCCGCCCCAGGAACACGTGGCGACGAACGTTCGCCTTAAATTAATGGATATCTCCATAGAAGAAGGCGAAGCGCAAGACAGGCAGTGGTGGAGAGAGTTCAACGTGCCCAACAGTACAGGAGGAACTAAGTCTAAGTGATTAAGTCCCATGGATCACCATGATCAAATGATTCAAGTCGATTCGCAACAGGTGTACGTGGTGCTACCGTAAGTGGCGGACACGGGTTTGCTGCGGGCCAGAATCAGTCATGCCCTTGCCCAGCGACGCGGGCAGAACTATGAATGAACTCTTAGGAGTATCGCCAGACTTCGCCATTTCGAAGCAAATCAAAATGAATCGGCGATATATGCAAGAGGTAAGGATTATGAAAACGATATGTATCGATTGCCACGTTACATCGTCATGGATCGCTGCAAAGCGGAGCTCATCTTCTGTACTCTGGAATATGTGCCCAAAACTAGCTGATGATTGTACAGTATGTACCGCGTTTGCTGATGATACAACGCTATAGTCGCACCAAACGATCGTCACGCTACATCAGTTACCATCTCTTCTACGTCTGGACTCTCTCATCCGCGTTATCCTCGACGACTACCAGCTGTAGTGGCGATCGTCACGACTGCTGGTGAAGTCTGGGGATACGCTTCGGTTCATCTGGCCGGCATATCAGAGTACAACGCACTCAAGTGTGGGTGTTTACAAATGCTTATCCTCAAGGTGTATATCACATGTTGTTTTCGGCCAAAAGTCAGCGCTTTGACGACTAGAATGCAAATATACGAGGTGAGTTGGGCCACCCTATGACAAATACATCCATTGTTCGCTCCAGGGAAAGAGAGTGGACAAATGACTCTCCAGTCTCTCCGTCAGTGGAATGCTGGGCACAGGCTGCAGTGACACACCAATCGATGAGCTTTCTTCGCATCGCATGGACTATGGTGTAATTACATCACCTCATATGGTAAAACGAACAAACTACTCAAGGTACTGCTTGTCGATTATTAAGAGGAGCGGTGCCTCTGAGAAGTAGGATGATCAACTCACTCGCTTTTGTCATTGCAAAGAAGCAGCTTGTCCACGTTTTGACCCATTGCCGCGGTCTGAAGTGTGAATAAATAAACAAATATGTACCTCTGACACTCGAGTAGAAATTGGTTGTAATTTAGATTCTAGAACTACAATTGTACGCTTGTGCGATTCCTTTCGTAACATTACCACCGTTCACTGTTTTTGGTGATATTTTCTGAACTATCCGTCATTCCTTGCACAAAAAGGAAAAGATCTCAGCCGAGCTCTTGAGATACTATTTCAGCAATGATCTTGATGCTGTTATTATGCCGACCAGGTTTGTGAGGTGGAATGATTTATTCTCTTGCCCGACGTTTCGACTCAATCGTCGTCTTCGGGAGCCTGAAAGTGGTTCACAGCTACTCTGGTACTTGTACACCGGCGGTTTCCGCCTGGATTCCTGGGAAACTCCGCCTATATTGCTCGGAAAAGTGTGAGGAATCCCCCAGGAATTTAGACGAAATTTACAGGAAACTTAGGGGAAATTTAGGCGGAATTTATAAGAACACAGGTGAAAACGCGCAAATACGCGACCAAACGTGATCAACGGATAGAGGCGATGAAGCACAATCTAGCTTTACAGGTAACGGCAGCAACTCCTGTCGTTACGAGCAAAAATCTGCCCAACGTGGTTCAACACGTAGCAGCAGTGGAGTTGCACAGCACAACAGCAATATCAGGGCTCATCTTGATCCACCTAGTCAGCTCGCTTATCTGTAGGGGCTGTTGCTTCTTATTACAGCGAGGTGGTTTTTTGTGCCTTTGACATTGGCAATTTCAATAAATTTTGAAATTGATTCCGGTGTTGCCATAAGATGCACAAACAAGTTTAATGGGGCACATCCAATAACCGATATCAGTGAAAGTGAAATAGAACGTGGAATTTCTCTAATATTTTTTGCATTTATTTTTATTTTATATTTTTCGTCGCGTTCTGTTTACTCTTCTTCCTTCAAAAGCAACGATCCGTGTCGCGCATGCTAGCAGACGCGCCGCGAATTCGGTCTATCACGTTGTTTTTGGAGGAAAAAGTATAGACTGGGAACGATGGGAATTCACGACGTCGCATCGTGAAAATAAACGCCAACCACCACTGCGCAACCACAACTTGCGCATGCATCCACGCGGGACCCAGCGTTCTTGAATAGTTTACTTCTACGCGACGGTAGAGTCGCGGCGAAGTATAAACACACCTTTACCTATGATGCTGCACATGTTGTGGTCATCGTCGCAACGTTGTCGCTTCGCGAAGAAGTACAAACACAGCTTTGGAGAGATCTACCAAAAAGTTGGAGAAATTTTCGCATGATCTAGTACGTTCCCAATTTACCCGGAATTTAGGCGGAGTTTAGGCGGAAACCGGCGGCCGACCGAATTTAACAGGAATTTACCGGGAATTTAGAGGAAATCCGCCGGTGGTTCTGAAAATGCACGATTTACACGAGATTTAGCCGGAATTTACGCGGAAACCGGCGGAATTTCGCGAAAGTACCCTATTTACACGGAGTTTCCCAGGAAATCAGGCGGAAACCGCCGGTGTACAAGTGCCAGAGTATTATCTGTGTTCTAAACCGTCAAACGTCTCTTCCAGCTCTGTCATTTCTCAACCTTTTCCCAAGCTTGCTACCTCGAAAAGCATCCAGCGGAATAATTATTACCCTAGATTGGCAGCCATATTTAGGTCACTGCAGGCACGATCTAATCGTGAGAGACAAGCCATGCAATCTCATGACAGCAGCAGGCTCAAATACTACATATTAACATTGCTGAAATAACTTCCCCAGTAACGCTGGATTCAGAGTGGGTTCATCTTTTGTCCTGGATGCTTTTCGAGGTAGCAAGCTCGGGACAAGGTTGAGAAGTGGCAGAGCTGGAAGAGTCGTTTGAAGGTTTAGAACACAGATAACAGCTGTGAACCATTTTCGGGCCTCGAGATCGACGATTGAGTCGAAACGTCGGGCAAGAGGATAGGTAACTCCATCTGACAAACTTGGTCGGCATAATAATAGCATCAAGATCATCATAAAATACCCATGGTTAGACAAAAAAGAACATGGGAATTATTTCAGCAATGTTAACATGTAGTATTGGGCCTGCTGCTATCATAAGATTGCATGTCTTGTCTCTTACGATTAGATAGCTCCTGCTCAGTGACCTAAATACAATTGCCCATCTAGGGTAATAATACGCTGCTTATTCATGCAGTTCCAAAGGGACGTGAGGTATGCTCCTTTCAGATCAAATATCCCCTCCCCCGAGAATGGGTCGCCGAATCTTTGAAATTACTTTACAATACAAATAAAAATCTTGTATCGGTTTTTTTTATTTGTTTATAATAATAATAATAATAATAATAATAATAATAATAATAATAATAATTATTATTATTATTATTATTGGAATATTTATTATTTGTTATTAAAATTAGCATTTTTATTGATTTTATTTTCCGTCTGGGTCCCCAAAACGGCGGAGACCCCAAATTTTTTCCCACGCCCCCACTCCCCCCCCCGCCCACTTTCTGCGCCCACCACTGCCAAAAGGTAAGAATTGAAAATTCAAATTACAACTAAAAACCGCACGAAATGTGTTATATTAACACCGTGTAAATATTTGGCGAGGTGAGAAACAAACAAAGAAGAATGAGCGATGAAGAGAAGGGTAAACAGTGGCAATCACTGTCTAAAATAGCAGTGTAATATTTCTTACAAAAACTCTTCCATTGTATGTGTGCACGAGGATCGACCAAATATTCGAAGTAAGTGAGCGGCAGCTAACTACTGCAGCCCTGCATGAGTTTCCATTTACAAAGTACCAGCCTCTGTAACCGCAAACTGGTTAAAGAATTGTTTGTGTAACGCTGTGTCATCAAGATACTTACTCGAATATGGTAGCTCTTTCCGCTCCCCATTCCCCTGAGGTTTCCAGAGGTGGACAGCGCTGACATAATTCTGAAAAATCAGCAACGTTACCCAATACATATCGCAATGAGTATTAGTCATTATCGTTTAGGAAATAAGCATTGAAAACATGAATTCAGTATTCATGGAAAGGTTCATTATAAAGTTCAGATTGGGCTGGGCGTAGGTAACGGGGAACCATGGCAGCTGCCTATGCTCCGTCCCCCTTCACTCCATCTAACAAATTCGTATCCACTCAGTTCTCAGAAATGAGGCGGAAAACACACAGCAAATTATTATACTTGACCAATCCTTAGCGTTCCAGCCCTTCCAATCGGGATGGAACTCTCACTCGACGTCATAGTACTTTGTTCCTAAAGCAAAAGTCCTTACGCATGTTCATGTGAGGCTGGAGTTCCCATTCCTTTGGCGACGCACTCCAGATAAGCGGAAGAACGACAAACAAGAGCAGTCCAGGAAATGCTTCCATAGCTGGCAATGGAGATTCCTTTTCAGGTGTCGTTTATAAAGCGGCGAAATTAATACTTCTCACCGTTATGCTTACTCATCCTCGTTTCTGAGTCTAACGACGGAATTTTCGTCTTATTAAAAATTCCATAGATTTTTGATGAATAATTACATAGTTTGAGAGAGACAGGGCAGCATAAAAAATAAACTTTCCAAGGAGAAATCACTGCAGACCTGTCGTTGCATCGGAAAGCCAAGAGTGCTGTTGAAACTTGCTCGTCCCAAAGCTTGCCGACAGCTTGTTTTCACTATTTCTTGCCGACGGGTTGTCGGTTCTGATTTTCTTCGGAGCTTGTTTCCGCGTCTTCCCGCCAACTTTTGTCACCCATACAGCTTGTCGAAAATGTGTCGCACCGTCTCCTCCTGGCACGTCATCGGCTTCGAAAATCTTCAACGACTTTCTCTAGCCTATTCTCAATAAGAACTTGCAAACGACCATAGGATTCCATTCTCCCTTCTCATTACATTTACCATTGTTCCGACATCCTCATCGGTTGTGTCGTATATTACGCGGGCTGGGAAGGATTTTATATCTTTGACTCTCCCTTGCCGACAAGTTGTTTGGCTGAAAGGTGGTCGACAACTTGTTTTGACTACCCTTCTCGACAAGTCATTGGGAGAAAGCATTGCTGACAACTTGTTTTCGATGGCATCATGATATCAAACTTGTCGACAACGATTTCCTAGTAAAGAGGTTTTCTGCGGGTTGTCGAAAATGCGACTCTCTGCGATATGCTACCTCTCAATTTTTCAAAAAAACATCCTTTTGAAATTATTGGTTTCAAGTCTGACTTTAACACATTGCGGACCACGTGATGCACATGGTGCATCACGACCTCACGTCCTCATATGATCATTTGAAGGATATATTACTTCCGATTATGCTTTTCTGTTGGAAATTGCACTTTTATCTAACCACATTTATCCAGTGCTACATTCTTAAACACAGAAAATGACGGATCATACTGGACTGACTGAACCATAAACGTTAACTGACTACCCATGCAAAAATATGCTCGGTCCGCAATGTAATATTGACCCATTTTTTCAACTATAGTTGTTTTTGGCTTTATCTTTTGCATTCATAGCCTCAGTCCAGTTTTCTTGTTATTCTATCGTTGACAGTTCATTCTGTATGATGACCTCCCATAAAAAAGAGAAACGGAATTGAAAATTGCTTTTAATTTTCTACTAAAACATGAGAGACCTGCGTAGGTGCGTACTCCAACGCTAAGTATATGTGTAGTAAAGCATCGAATAGGCACGACAGCTATTATAAACAAGAAACTTCCAAATCTCTTAGAATACTGAATTATAGCCTACTAAAAACTAAACAACCAGTGGATTTCGATAACGTTCAGGTTGACTTGCAGCAATTTTCCAACTGCTACTATATGTGGTTCCCAAATATGCTCATATGACGATTCTACGGTGACGATTTTCCATGAAATGAAGAATGAAAAAAGTTTATCAGCACTCATTCATACAACTACAACAAAACTACCAGTAATCACAGCTTACTGAGATCCTTTGAGAAACCCTGACAGCAGTTTCTGTCACGTTCACGACAACAGCCAACAAGTCTATGGATGGACCTTGAAGATAACGGGGTGAGGCGGGCCCAAATTCTGGCGCCATCGTGAGGGATGCGAAGTTCCACCGCGTCTGATCGTGTGAATAGTGAGCAAGGGAACTAGAAGATGTAGAACTGAAGCAGTGACATTCATGGATTTGAAAAGGAACAGGACTTCCAGAGTGCTTATTTTCGCCTACGTTCGTTCGCCTTCTTCCTCCTCCGTTTCAGAGTCGCTGGTGTCGAAAATCCTACTGTTACCATTGCAACAGTAGTACAGCTTCACCCTACTGTTCTCCCATGCATCTTTCTGTTCCGTCACGGTGTACATTAGGTCATCAGCATCTTCGATTGGAATGCGATCGTTTTCCCAGTCGTTCCAGTACAGTCTCGCTATCGGGATATGAAGTGCCCTGAGTTTCCTTTTGAATTTCTCGAAAAGATCTTTTTCATCTCTGTAGGCAATTGTTAGTCGCGGCGCGTTGTAGCTGCAGAACTTGATGTTAGCCTTTCGACTAGTGGGAGTTGGAGAGCGGCCCCTGCAGTCGGTGTCGTCTGACACGTCTTGCTTTCCCCTCTCCCCACCATCCTCGTCGGAACCAGGACGAGCGAAGAGTCCACGACGATGACCAGTAGAGATGTAGTACATTTTCAGAAATTGGTTGTTCTCCACAGCTTCGAAAACATCATCAAGAGTCTTCACTAAAGTGCGATGCTTCTCCCAATCGGACCAGTAGAGCTCCCGAATGGGTAGTTTGAGTTCCTTGAGCTTCTTTTCAAATCTCTCGAGGAAATCCCACTTGTCCTTGTAGGTGAAGGTGATGCGAGGCAGATGGGCAGGAAGGAGCTTGAAGATGGCACTTTTCTCCTCGTTAGCCATGATTGAAGGGAGGTGATCTGGGAAATTGACAGGGATGTCCTTTTATAAAGCACTTTCATGTGGGTGAAGCTTGCACAACGTTGAGAAAAGTTACACAACTCGTGAGAAAAGAACGCAGCGATGACTCATGCGATAATATGAATACAAAACCGAGAGGAACTCGCAACACAAGAGCGAAGTTCTTTTAGAACTTGATTTCTATGGTTCATTTTGGCTTTCTGCCTTGAAACAGCTCGTGTTTATGATGTAATGTTAGCGATTCCCAATTCAATCTCAACCTATAGCATTATAGGTTGAGATTGAATTGGGAATTTTTCACACAATATTTGTTGTCGACACACTGCTCAGATAAAGCCCAATTAGATCTGATTATACCTATCTCCCCCTTCCCAATTAAATCTCAACCTGTAATGAATCCCTAACAATTACATACACAAGTGACAAAGTGCGAAGAGTATGGAAAAACTATGGTTTTCGATCATTCCCATTGAAAATTCCCATTGCATCAGTCAATTTCATCAACCCGAAATGCGGTCATGGATTCATGGGTACGCGATCAATTCGGGTAAATCCTGGTTTTTTTTCTGCAGCTGCTACATCGACGGTGTCAAATACATTTTGTATCCATTAACTGAGATATTTCTCAGGAGGCTCAATGTTTTTGTGTTACACCTCTGGAAAGACAGCGTCTCACTCTCAATAGGTATGAGCGTGCCTATGTCACTGAATCCATTTAGTGGCATCTTCACCCTTGATGCCTTTGTATCCATCGCATATCAATGGAAAGGACACCATGTACCAGTGGGAAACTGCGTTTCAATATAGGAAATATCTTTGGTATCATTGCAGTGTTAACCGGCTTTTGAAGTTTTCTCTTCCACTGGATCTGTTTAGATTCCGTTTCGTTTATCACCCTTACCCGGATTCTAAACACCAGAACATGCCTTTTCTGCACTCATCAGTAAGGGAACAAAGAGCATTGGCATGTACTGTGGATGATTTGTAATTTCAAAATTATATTGCAACTGAGTACGCAAGTATGTTTTTCATACATTAAATATTCCAGTTCTTGTAGAAAATGCCGAATTTGTGAATACACTGACATTGATTTTCGATAAATTTCTAAATTGTGTAGAAAAAGGAGGCAAACACTGAAGTTCGCTCATATATCGGTGGAGCCAACCCTCGCCCATCTCATGGTCTCGCTTTTTTCTTAAAGCAAGCGCTCAGAACCGAATTCCCAACCCACGAAATTGAAAAATCTGCGTCGTCTCGGCCTTTCGGCGGCGATGAATCAATTTACTCGTCGAAAGACAGTGTTTCGCAATATGTCCTAGCGCACTATTAGAGAGTAGTATTTCGAGTGATACGTCTCCTCAATGTCCTCTCATTAAACAAGCTGCATGACCGATGTGATCGATGGAGTGTTGAAAGCACCTCTCACCTGCGATATTGTCTGCGGAAACAATTGACCGGAAAACCACGAAAACACCAACATTCTCACTTTCACAATTAGGTTCCACGAGTGATTTTCCTAGACGTTAAAATATAGAAATTGTCTACATCACTCTATTCTAAGCTGCATTATGTACGGAGCAGGATTACCACTCTCCGTGGCTGTGCGTCTCAATCACTTCAAATCGCGGCGGTGCTGTGCGGCCCACAGATACCCGATCGCGGTGGTACTGTGCGGCCCACAGATGCCCAATAGCGATGGTGCTGTGCGGCCCACAGATGCCCGATCGCGGCGGTGCTGTGCGGCCCACAGATGCCCGATCGCGGCGGTGCTGTGCGGCATTCCCGCTTTGAAACCGCCACCTTCTCTGAACATTCCCTTCTTTTGTCCTCGTGATTTACAAAGAGCGCTGGTGCACCGACATTGTGCAGAGTCTCATTAGTGTTGAAAACGCCAGTTCGGTCCTCGGGTGGGAAGGGTGCGTCAGCGCCCAGTACTGCGGAAAACGCCGAGATACGAGATCACCAATGGAGGAGGGTTGTGCTCTCTGGCATTAGTGTCTAGAACGCCAAGGATATGGTCCCACATATACAGAAAGGTGTCTCGGCCCCAGTACCGTGGAAAACCCAAGGAAATGGGCCCACCGAAGGAGGAAGGTGAGTCAGCGCTCAGTATTATTGGAAATCCTTGGGTAAGGAGGGTGGTTCGGAGCTCAGTAGCCTAGAAAAGACTAGGCCGTGAGTTTATCGAAGGAGTGCGGGTGCGTTTCAGCTCAATAGTGTAGGAATCGTCCAGATAGGTAAAGAAATGCTGTGATAAAGAACGGAAGGAAATGACATTACACCGGAGAGTAAATTCATAGGTCATGGCTACCATCAAGATTGGAAGTCCGACGTTAGCTGAACTGCTAGAATACGCGCAATTCATAGGGGGCATTTTGTGTTTCGACGCAGCTGATGATTTTCGCTTGTTTCCTAATTTTGTGAGGTCTTCGGAAGTGTGAATACTTTGCACATACCTCAAGTGGCTGCCCCACCCATTTTCTAGCGTCCCGTAGGGGCGCTATCTTCTTATATATTATAAAGCCTGGTTATGCAACAAATTTTTCTAGAGCGCAGAC
>JARK01001366.1:1459429-1471857 GCA_000688135.1 Ancylostoma ceylanicum | reverse complement strand
GGGGGGGGGGGGGGGGGGCACGTGATTGCATCCTTTCACGGCCGATGTTTCATTGTAAGTGCACAGTGCCGATTGCGACGATGCTGTGTGGCCCACGGATGCCCGATCGCAGCGGTGCTGTTTGGCCCACAGATGCCCGATCGCGCCGATGATGAGCGGCTTACACGACCCACGTCTGCCCACGATGTAGGTGGCCGCGAGAGGTGATGTGCAACACCGAGGCCGCTGAGTAGCGGACCACCCTTTCTGAACACTTTCTAATTTTCCTTTATTGCCCTCGAGATCTATAAAGGGTGCGGGTGCACCGATGGTGTACAGGGTCTCATTAGTGTTGAAAATGCCAGGATATCAGTCCCCTGGTGCGAAGGGTGCGCCAGCGCAAAGTACTTCAGAAAACACCGAGATACGAGATCACCAATGGAGGAAGGTTGTGCTGGTGGGCAATAGTGTGAAGAACGCCGAGGATGTCCATCGTTGGAAAAAAAAGATGTCTTGGCCCCACCATTTTGGAAACCCCAAGGATGTAGGTCCTCCGATGGAGAAAAATGAGTCAGCGCTCAGATTGTAGGAAAACCTTGGGTGAGGATGGTGCGTCGGAGTTCACCAGCGTGGAAAAGACCAGGCCACGGGTTTGTCGATGGAGTACGGGTGCGCTTTACCTCAACAGTGTGGAAAACGTCCAGATACGGGTAAAAAAATGTTGTGATAAAGAACGGGAGGAAATAAAATTACACCGGACAGTAAATTTACATGATGATATGTGATGAAGAATTTTCGATAGGGGCTACCATCAAGATTGGTACCTCGACGTTAGCTGGGCTGCCAGAATGTCAGAACGCATCTTATAGGTGGGGTTCTGTATTTGGGCACAATGGACCGATTCATGGATCGTTTTCAATAGAAATGTTCGGAAATGTATAGGTTTTCAGACTTTTTACCCTTTGTAGCTTATGTTTGTAATTGTTAGCGAATCATTACAGGTTGATATTGAATTGGGAATTTCCTGACACAATATCTATTGCCGACACACTGAGCAGATTAACCCCAGTTAGATTGGTTATTCTACCTTCCCCTTCCCAATCAAATCTCAACCTGTAATGAATCGCTGACAATCATAAACACAAGCTACAAAGTACGAAAAGTCTTGAAAAGTCTGCACTTTCAAACATTCCTACTGAAAACGCGCCGATAATTTCATCAACCCAAATGAGCAGTGACTCAAAGTCTTTTGATATCGTCCTGAGCGAGTATTGCTACTGTTATCGCCGTAGCCAAATGCCTTCAGCTTCGATTTTTATTCACTGCTGAGGTCGACAACCCCGTCTTGATTCACTGCAGAGCTGGCCGGACAGTTGCCGTCTTTAACCGCCCACAACCATTACAGATGAAAAATGGAGTTATATCGACGACTACGATGCTGAGTGTTATACTGCTTGAGAACCATGGCGGGAGACTTCAGTTTACAGCCCATTAGGGTGATTGTGATTGACAAATATGCGAGTCACCTTCAGTCGGCATCAAACATTTTTTGAATCAGCGTGCCCTTGCAGTATCTCAATATTCTCTTCATAGTTTCTATGTTAAATGGATGAGCATTCCTCGTGTGCTAAACTCAAAGAAAGTGACAATTGTGACGCGCTGATGAATTACGGATGGCAGATTGATCGAAAAACTATCCAATGGTGGAATTGAGAATGTTTTTGTTTCCGTGGTTTTCTCAACAATGGCTATGCGACTGTTCCACAGACAATATCGCAGCTGAGAGGTGATTTCAACATCCCAGCGATCAACCATCACATCGGTGATGTAGCTTGTTTGGTGAGAGGACATTGAGGAGACGTATTGCTCGTAATACTTCTCTCATAATGCGCTAGGGCACAGTTTTTCGAAGAGTGATTAAACGCCGTCGAAAGGCTGAGAGGATGCAGGTCTTTCGACTTCGTGAATTGGTAGTTCGGTTCTGAGGGCTTGATTTAAGCAAAAAAGCGAAAGCATGAGATAGGCGAAGGTTGGCTCCACACATATATGAGGGAACTTCAGTGTTTCCCTTCTTTTTTTACACAGTTTAGAAATTTGTCGAAACTCAATGTTAGTGTATTCACAAATTCGGTATTTACTACCCGAGCTGAAATACTAAATGTGTGAAAAACACATTCACTCAATTGTAATAGGTTTTTGTAACCACAAATCACCCATAAGACGTGCCGATGCCTTTGTTCCCTTACTGATGAGTGCAGAAAATACATATTCTGGTGTTTAGAATCCGTATAAGGGTAAATAACGAAACGGTATCTGAACAGATTCGATGAAATGAATGATTTTGAAGGTTGATTAACACTGCAATGATACCAAAGATTTTTCCTATATTAAAATGCAGTTTCCCACTGGTACACTGGTGTCATTTTCATTGATGTATGATTGATTTCATTGATATCATTGATAGCGAAGTTGTCACTAAATGGCATAGGCACACCGATATCCATGGCCATTGACAATGAGACACTGTCTGTCCACAGGTGTAACACAAGAACATTGATTCTTACAAAAGAGAACTCAGTTAATGGACATAATTTTCCACACAAAATGTATGTGACACGCTCGATGTAGCAGCTACAAAGAAACCGGATTTATCCGAACTGATCGAATGGTCTCTGAATCTTTTGCATTTGTTTGTAAATAAACACCAACACCTCCGTATTCCCAAAAATTACTAATCAAATCTAAAATTTGTCGAAAAGCAGGAATAAACATGAATTACTTTCTCTGAGAGTAGTCGAGAAAGGTATCAACGGTATTATACAGAAGGATGTAATCATTTGCTTCATGGAAGAGCATCTTTTGTGGAAGGGGCATCGTCCAATACTGGCAATCTTTTATCGTACCAATCACCACAAAAGCAGTAGTTTTTTTTCCTGTGAATTTTGTAACACTAGCTAACCTTGTGTATTTTTCACCAAATTACTAAGAGGTGGACATTCCATTCCATTCCACACTTCGAGTAGCTCAGTCCCTCTCTTACTCAGACATTCGCTCGGGAGTCCCGCCTGACAAAGAGCTTTCTTATCACTTTCGGGACAAAATTAGGAGCTCTGGCGGGAGACATAATTTTGGTTTTGTTGCGGGATTATCCGAGAATGGTGCGGGTTTGTTATTGCCACGTGGTAACCCTTATCAAATGAGGAGTATGTAAGGGCCTCACTCTGCAGGTAGGCTTTAGTCTACTCTCCGCTTCGGCGGAGAGGAGTCCTACGGGACTTGCCTGGCCTGCTGAGGCTCGGTTAAGACCGTGGCCCAGCGTGAAGACCAGGCGAGATGCGTGGGAGGCCGTCGCGCTCGGCCGTGACGCGGATGCGAAATCCGCTAGTAGCGGCCGGCGTTGATCCACGGACCGCATACGCGTTNTCTCCGCTTCGGCGGAGAGGAGTCCTACGGGACTCGTCTGGCCTGCTGAGGCCCGGTTAAGACCGTGGCCCAGTGTGAAGACCAGGCGAGATGCGTGGGAGGCCGTCGCGCTCGGCCGTGACGCGGATGCGAAATCCGCTAGTAGCGGCCGGCGTTGATCCACGGACCGCATACGCGTTGCGGTCACCGTGCATTTTTGTTTTCTTTCGTTTTTCAGTTCTGGGACAAAATCCGGTCTCCCGCACCATGATACTGGTATCATTTTCGGGACAAAATCCGCTTTCCCGCCGGAGCTTGCGGGACAAAATCGGGATGTTGCGGGACAAAAACTAGCTGTTTTCGATGACTCCAGCTCACCCTCAAGCGGGAGTCATCATTTTTTCATGCGCGACTCCCGAGCAAATGTCTAACTAACCATGATTGAGGAGGAGAAGACCGCGTGCTTGTCGGTCATGCTTGTCCTGCTTGATGTGAATTCCACGTAGCAACATCATTAAAAGTTACAGCTCCAAAATGTGTAGGCTCTAGCATCATTACTCTACCTGTGGAGGCTGATGTGTTAATAAATCATAAATTGGTTCTGTGACTCGCAAGTGGGGTTGATGGAACCATCATTATTACCAAAGTGATGTGCTCCTTTTTCGAACAAACTCCCTTCTGCAACGTGGTTTATGATCAAAAGCCGGCGAGCATCCTGCTGAACTTATACCTAGGGTATGCAGCAAAAAAGTGAGAACTAGTTGGTTACTGTCAGGCGTCATAATCCTTAGGATTGGCGTGTATTTAAGCAAGCGTCATCGCCTCTGTTTTATTCCTATGCTTTCTCTCTACCTGTTTATATTTGTAGTAAGCATTACTTCTTTGAAAGTTTTGAAAATTTCTGCTCCTTCAACTTTGCAAATTGTAGGCTGGGTCGGTCTCCACGGCTCGCATTTACCATGGGGAGAAGCCTCCAGGTAATTTTGCTGAGAACGTGCTTTACCTGTAATGTGGCAATACAGAAGATGAAAAGAACGTCACATGTTTTCAGCAAAGTGCGACGAGCCGATAAAATTCTTCAAAAACAGGAGAGATGCACTTCTCAATTATATTAACGAACGCCGTCGAGTAATGGTCGAAGGAGAGCAAAGAAATGGACCAACGGATGAATATCTTCCAATGGGAGAGAATGTAACAGAAATGGTTAGTCCGCGGCTTTTAGAGTTCTTCAGCGGCTCATTTCTAGAACATGTTTATTGTACGATAGGTTTAACTCATTCACTTCGTTCTACTCTGGCATGTTGCTAAAAATTCCACGTAGTCTGAGTTCAACACTCTCGAATTCAGCATTTATCGTCATCTTAAGGACATTCTTTCGTCAACGATTGTAGGGCAATTTATACTTACCAGCCTTTCTGTCTCCTGCCCTTCCGTTCCCTCCGAGTGTCTCTGGAACACATCCACCCGCATCTTATCTCGCATATGACCTGATAAACACACAACGATAAACACCAGATCTCATTCATTTTCGTTGTGGTATTAACAACTGTTGGTCTTCCAAGCGACGGAAGATGGCCCGAAACATCTGTAAATTAAGGTAAAAATCAAAATTAGCCACATTCCCACACATAACTCAACGTACTGAACACGATGGTGAAGTTAGTTTTTGGCGACGGGGCCTGGTTCTCGTTCACAGACACACACATGCTACTGGCCACTGACCGCCGAATGAAATCTCCAAAGGGCGGCCTAAACGGCGACATATTTTGGCTTTATGAGGGTGGGATGGGCAGAGGGCGAGAAAATTAGAACAATCTTGCGCTAAATTATACATGCTTTTAAACGACAACCACTTCGGTACACCACCCTTCCACGCCGGCCTACTTCCTGCATTCGCCACTATTCTGCAGATAAGTATACCCCTTTCGTGGCTCTTTCTAATCTAGGTATCGTCTATCCGAAACCACGGGACCGCCGACGCAGTCAGGGATCCAGATGGGGTTCGGCTATGACGTGAGCGACTTGACAGCACAGAAGAAACGTCACAGCCGCGCCGCCCACGGATCCAAAACCGCGTCGGCGGCCCCGTCGTTTCGAGAAGCGGTAGATCCGATACGTTCCACACACGACAGTGTACTAATGCATCGATACTTGTCCGTATCAAATATTTTCTAGCTCACATAATATACTATTTCACAAGTCTAAAAGCGTGAAGGTTGGAATACACCGATATCATGACTACGATCTTGGTCCTTAACGCAGAAACGCAGATATTTGTGAGCAGTATTTTGGGGCAGGCGATGACCCATCACCTGTGGGCCGGTCGACAAACGTATCCTTCCGGCTAGTTAGGTTGGAAGTGTTAATTGGTGAAAGTAGATGATAATGAATAAAGGAAGCGGACTCCCAATCAATCGTGATAATGGCCAGGTTGGTTCAAATTCCGTCGATGGTTGAAAGAAGCTAACACTACGAAAAAATGGAAGTATCTTGCAAAAAGTGACATTTTCCTATTTCTGATGAGAAAGTACACATTTGCCTTGAGCGGGATCAGCGATTACCTGACTTGGACGGATAGGGTTCAAACCTCCATGAGCTGCGGCTTTGCTTGGAAGGTGTTGAAGAACAGTGATGATAATTCCGGATGAGTTTTCGAGTGGGATTTTGTGGTGCGTTTTCTCAGAAACTATTCATTTTTATGCAAAAACGCATGATCAGGGCAGGAAAGTCCATAAGAGCTTGTCGCCAAAATCATCACTTGTTCTATTGATCTGCCCATTTCCATACAAGAAAAAGTGATTGTTAGATCTCCTTTCAAGAAAAAGGAGTACAACCGCTTCTTGCAACTTATACACAGCTTTTTTTCAAGCGGTCAACATTCAGAAATCACGGTAGCTTTCAAATTCAGGAATGGGGCTGCGAACTCGAAAAGAAAGCTATTGATGCTCTTAACAACAGCTGCTCCTCGCCTAAAGCTCCGAATGGAACAACGGGACTCTTTTAGTATGTTTATTCTAATGATTAAGGATCTAATATTCTCGCAGAGGCTTGACGAAGGCAGTAATGGTGCTAAGAAGAAATGGTGAGTAAGTACATGTTTGTTGCTGCAGAAGCGGGGGACACAAAAGTTGTGCACTTTCTGTAGGGTTTAAAAAGTACATGTGCTGAAACTCTGTCAGTGCATCAGCTCGACGCCGCATACAGGGACCTTACTACTAGGAAAGGTAGGAGGAGGTAGAGGCTGTGAAGGGTTCGACTCATACGCAGTCACGATCCTGTGATCTTCCACGCTTTGAATTCCCTGAGCATCTCCTCCATGATCATTAAGCGCCGGTCTTTCCATGCATTTTCTGTACGTGAAGGTGATGAGATGATGCTAGAGGAGAGGATCACATTTTCTGGATCGGATTCACTTACCATCCGGTTTAGTAGGAATTCAAATTGTTTCTGTCGTTGCTGAGGTAAGAACTGCACATGATGGGTCCATTCCGGTTTGGCTATCTATTGGCAGTTGATTGGAAAAGTCCTAATCCTCTCCCAACCTATTATCAGTGTAGGGGATGAGGATCACCTCCTTTTAATGGATTCCCTCACTGACTGAGCACATGATCTGGGAATTCACACATAGTCAAAAGCAGCAATCACAGGAATTCTCACTTCAGAAGTAAGCTGCTCACCATGCAGCTGAGTCCTAGATAATGATAACAGTGAGTAGAACATCAGCACTCATTACCATCGTGGACGCACATGTCAATGTGGGCGTTGTTGTGCCCATACACGCAGTTCTATAGCTCGGTCACTTTCCCGTGCGCTCCTGATTTACGTATGGCGGATCCACGGATGCCAAAGGGGTCACGATCGAGCACACGGAAGATAGCTCCCGAGTTCACGGACCTCTCGTGCGTTTTGCGCTTTTTCACCAATAAATTTGAGTTCTATGCCCCATGAAAGCTTGGAGTATGACAAAATCTTCGAGGCGAGCATGCCCGTGAATGCTACCTTCAGACGATGTATGAGGTATTCAGTATCGGAAGTTCAGTGGGAGATGCGATCGAGATGGCTGCCGTACGTGAAATAATACTGCTCATGACTACTAGAAGTAGTAGCTAACATTCTTCGCCAAACACCTCCTTCATTATCGATGATAGCTCAGTCTAAACAGGTATGCGGATAAGGGAAAAAGTAGTATACGGACGAGACTCTTCTTCTTCTTCAACGTTTGTCCCATTTGGTGGCGGAGTCCGCTTTACTGATTCCTTGACGCCATTGAGCCCTATCGTGCGCCCGGTCCGGGTGCATACCAACTGTTTTAGGATCGGCGTGCAAAGTGTCCGTCCATCGTTGCTTCCGGCGTCCTTTTGGTCGCTTGCCTGTTACGCCAAGGTTGAAGCCGATTTTGCCAACGCTGACGCTTTCAGCACGGAGATGTGGCCATACCATCGGAAGCGGGCTACATGAAGCTTGTCCGTTATTGGAGCGACGCCAAAACGCTGTCGGATGTCCTGAATGCAGATCCGGTCGAGTCGCGCAATATCAGCCATCCTGCGTAGCATCTTCATTTCCATACTGCTGAGGCGTCGCTCTACTTCCTTGGTAGCTGCCCAACACTCGGCGCCATAAAGAGCGACAGCACGTACGACCGTTTGCTAAACCTTCGAAAGCGCTCTGGGATGTTCTTGTCGCACAGTACGCCAGTCACAGAACGCCATTTCATCCAGGCAGAGTTTACACGCGCTTAGACTTCGCGCAGTAGGCTACCGACGGATGTGACCGTTGAGCCCAGGTACTTGAATGTTTCTGTCCTCGCGAGATCGGTGCCTTTGACTTTGATGGTGCCGTTTTCATTCACATCAGTTGACAGCTACTCGGTTTCCTTGACATTGAGGCGAAGACCAAATTGCGCCAGTCGATCACTCCATGCTTGCGTTTGAAGCTCCAATTCGTGTCTGTCCTCTGATGCGAGCACAATGTCATCGGCGAACAGAAGCGTCCATGGTACCTGTTTCTGCAAGTCTCGCGTGATGGCGTCCATAACGACGATGAAGGGGAGCGGCGAGAGAGCCGAACTCTGGTGCACGCCAACTGTGATGGGAAATTCTGCAGAAGTACCGGCAGCTACCTTCACTTGACTCTTTGGCTCGGCGTAAAGAATCCGCACCCACTCGATGTGCTCTTCGGGAACGGCGTGCCGTCGCAGCGCGTGCCAAATTACTTCGCAAGGGACACGGTCGAAGACCCTCTCTAAGTCGAGGAAGGCGAGATGTAGCAGTTTTTGTTTCTCCTGGTGTTTCTCGATAAGGAGCTGGACGCAGTGGATGACATCTGTGGTGTCGCAGTTGGAAACGAAGCCACATTGATTGGAGGAAAGCCGTACGATATGAGTATACGGATGAGACTATGAGATGCGAAATAAAGTTGTGATGTGCTGAGATTATACGTTATGAATGACTCGTGCAGAAATAAAAGGGGAGGACAGGGAATACAATGTCCGTGTGTATAGATGGCAATGCATTATCTAATGAATTGTTTCATACAACCAATTGTTTCAAAAGCTGAATGGTGGGATGAGGTTTTACCGATCTCCTTTTTTTCAGCCAGCAGAATAAAACCTATCCGAACCCACTGATTTTCTGGTTCTCGGAAATAGATGAAACTAGCATCAAACTTGATCAGGCTAAAGCTGTTAGGTATTCCGGGATAAACGAAAATTATTGTAATGTAAGTTATGTCCCAATGGAGGCTTCCAACTTTTTAATAATTCTTCTCCAATTTTGTGAATTTGAAGCTTGTCCGTTACGACGCCTCCCGCATTGGGTGTGCCGAAACTACATGTGATGGAAAAAGGACTACATTCTGCCTCACGGATCAGGCGTAAGTTAAACTTCATTAATCGAATACGTATGTTTCTGCATCCGTTTCTCCGCCTAGTTTCTAAGGAGGTACACGCGCTACAATATCGCATGTTCTGCTGCAAAAACTTGAGAGATTGCAAATATCAGTAGGAGGAAGTGAATGACATGCGAAGTAATCCAGGTCATCAGGACGAGTTTTGATACCTCCACGTAATTCTGATGAGACAAACTTTCTAACCGTGCAAGCATTCACCACCAACACGAGTCTACGTTCAACGTGAGCCTCTCACATGTTCGAAGGAAGCCGCTGACGGCATTGGAGGGAGCGCTAACACGATTTGTTAGTACACGTTCACCATTGTCTGAGAGAGTCACCGCGTTATAGCTGCATCTATAGCACATCGGGGTCCGATCCCGTCGGAGAACGAATGATACGTATCGATCCACGTCGGAGTCTGACACGTCCGATTCCGACGTGGATCGATACGCATCATTTGGTACCCGACGGGATCGGACTCCGACGCACTATGAATAACGCTTATGATAGACTAGCAGGCCCTCCCTGTGTCCGGACTTACAGCGCTCTTTCAAAGAGATTCTTGGGTTTTCTGGATCGGTTATATACCCGCGACTCAAGAATTATGCAAGCGCTTTCCCATCCCGCTGCCAGCGGTCCTTCTCGTTCGTGCGAACGACTCGCTTTGGTCGTACGACCTGCAGAAGCTGGGACCACTTGCACGGTCCGGACATTTGGGTATAAGATACCTTGTTTATCGTGGTTCTATAGCCATTATACAAAAGTGGCTTTACGGTAGCACCTGTGATCATCCGGTGAAAACCTCATGTTGACAAAGTCTATGGAGGAAATTTTGTTTCTGAGAAAAAAAAGTAAAACCGCGCAAGAAAGCAGCTTACGGAACGAGCGTTCGCCACCACTCGCAGAAAACGCCTAGAAATTCTTTGTTCTAAAAACGTGCCTCGCTCTAGTTCTTAACCATTCTTCTGCCATTTCAAATTCTCAGCGTGCTCTGCTCTTGGTCTCTCATCTGTCCATTTTATCTAAAAAGTGACACCTGAATTGATTCCATTTTTTTCTATTTTCAGCCCTCTTAAAGAAAATGATGTCGTGTACCCAATGATGCCGACAACAACGACAACGACAACAACGACAACAACGACAACAACGACAACGACAACTCCTCGGACGTTCTGTCATTTCTATTTTGGCTGCGTTGAATATAAGCGCTGAAATAAAACGACTCGAAGCTGCAAGTGACCCCATTTCTATTTCCTTCACCACTTTTTTTCGAGTTTTTTTTTCGTTCCCGGTCAGGGAAGGGATGACACTTTTTCTGGACGAACCAAGTAGGAACTATTTGCGAACTCTTCCGCTGTAAGTGGAAATTACGTGTCAGTGCACCATTAGGAGCTTTGAAAAAAAAAACTCGTTGCTTCCCAACTTGAACGCAGATTTCACGCACAGAAATGGGTGGAACTCCTTATCTATAGGTTGATTTCCTTCAAAACTTCCTGATTCCATCATTTTTTTCCTTGGGAAACTCTTCTTTTTGAGCTTTTATATTACCCAAAAGCACTATAGAGGGAAATTGAGATAAAAGTTGAGATAAAAAATTGAGATCGGCTAGAAAGAGTAGGGAACCTGAGAATGGAAAAATTAGAGAAAATTGAAATTTTTGACGGACCTACCAGTTGAAGCCTAGAGAATCTTATGCATTTGGAAAGATCTGAAGGAGTTCATACCTCTAGCATTGTTTGCTTTAACCGCTTACGCGATTCTGAAAAAAAAAAACCAAGAGAAAAGGATTACGTCTGCGAAAACACCGCCGTTTTCACACTGAAAGTGCGTACTTTTGTACAACGACAACAAATGCGACAAAGTATCTATTTTTAAATGTGAAAGCAAGAATGTGATATGATTCAATCTCTTGCAAGGCTGTGGTTTTTTTTTCTAGTTCCTGGGAGAACCTAAAATTTGGACCTATTTACCCGTGTATGGACAGGGAACGAAAATGAAAAATAGGCAGAACATCTTTTCAGGTTTTTGTACTTTTTACAAAATGAAAACTTTACATAATTTCAATAATTTAATTGATGTCATTCCTCAGAGATATCAAGGGGTAGACCGTTGGCAGGCATAAGCTCTTGGTTGCTAAGCGGTGATAGAGAGGAATGATTTAGCCTCACCTTAATTGCCTCTGGTCCAGAGATTCCACGGAACTGAGTAGATAGGGTATGTGGCATGTTATTTCACAGAAAAGAAGCTACCACCATCAACGATTTTTGCTAGAATCACTATTACCCACTGAATTTGCAGCACGAAATCAAGAAAAAAATATGAACGACTAGTAAGAAGACGACTGTAGGCAAAAGATGCTTGCTTCATTCATCGACTCAATGAAAGATTCCCATCGACGTCATAGAATATTTAAAAATAACACTTAAGAGATAACACCAACGTTAGCGGCAAAAATCCCCGTTTACAGCAGTTTCTCGTCCGCCTATTCCATGAGTCATCACATGGGCAGCGTACAGTCCTTCCGAAACGATGGGGCCGATGAGGCGGTCGGTAGATCAAGAGGCGGCACGGTGCACTTGGCAGCACACACCAATTTGATAAGCATTTGCCGTTGCAACTGGTGCCATTTTTTCAATATTTACAATCCCTTCTACCACTTTACTACTTTTACTACCACAACTTTTCTAGTCATTGAGTTTTTTAATTAGTTTTATTGCAAACAGCCAAGTGGATCCGCGCCGTAGGCGCGTTGCCCCAAGGTTTCCCGCCGGCCTTATTGGACCTGTTGTTTCGGAATGAGTGTACTTTTCCCAGTGCAGTTGTGCAACACTGACTCGTTGTACATATTTTCGTCATTCTCCACCCTTCTTGGATCTTCGGAACTTCTTTGGAAATACTTCTTTATCCCTCCTCTATAAAACGGCGCTTCAAACTATTCAGTCAGTTCGGACAGCCACCCCACTGCTAACCATGGCTGAGGAGACGAAGGCTGCCACCATCAAGGAACACGACTTTCCCATTGGAGCCGGGTCGACTGGGAGAAAGACCGCTACGTAGTGAGGAATGCTGATGATCATTATGGAGTATTCCAGAACGCGCTCATCTCCGCGAATATCCGAATTCGAATATTCGACTGGAGACCTTTTTCGAATATATTC
>JARK01001366.1:1414269-1458726 GCA_000688135.1 Ancylostoma ceylanicum | reverse complement strand
CCCCCCCTGCGTCCGCCACTGAAAGGCAGGTATATTCAAACACATTTCTTCTTGGCTATGGACACGATTCAAAAACGACGTTAACACCTACCCCTTAGATTGATGCAGGAGGAATGACGCCTCTTTTCGTTCTGACTACTTCTCTACAGAAATTTAATGAGCGATAAGTTCGGCAAAGTTGCCATCGCATATCGCTTGAGCAGGTCACTATCCCCTAACGCATGGAACAGCGGAGTGTAGAGCAAGGAGAATCCCGCTTCATATCGTTATGTTTGGCTGTTTTTTTTACGAAATAAGAGCTTCTCCTAAGGAAGGTGGCAGCAGTAAGGCAATTTTCTGCAGAATGTGATGAGTACTGATCAGTTTCCCAACACAGTTGTCCAAAATACGCGCCAGCTCTCGGGAGCTGGTTTTATTCTACCATTATAGTGCTGAAAATAGGCTGATCATCTCTAGGGTTTGTTGTTGCAAGAGGGTACTTATGCTAAGTAGTATGAGGAAAATTCTGAAAGAAACAAAGAATGCTTGGGGGGAGGGCCTGTTGAAATCATTCCTGTGTCGAATTTGCTGTTTGAATATTCGAGGCCAGTCTTCGAATGTGTCCATCCATCAACACTACATGCAAGTGACGGAACCAGTCCATGATTTATTAGCACAACAGGCTCCACAGGTTGAATAATAATACCGGAGGCTTCAAACTCGGAGCTGTCATTTCTAACGATGTTGCTTATGTGAAACTCGTATGTGTGCAAGCAGAAAAAGCACAAGTGTAATTGATCACGTGCACATATTTTTTTACAATATCTGTTGAGGACACACTGGGCAGATTAAAGGCAATCAGGAGCCGTATCCAATATACATGTATTTTACCGTGGGAGGCAAAACACAGCGGGTATATATCCGTTCCCACTGGTTTTTATCTACTTTGCTATCCAATATAACTAATCCATCCACGTGTTTATTTCTTGACACAGATGCGGTGTATTGACGAGAAACAACGCGAAGTGGAGATGGAGAAGGTCACGAACTGTTATCAAGCGGAAATCGACCGGATAAAGATGACCATCAGTGAAACGAGTGGATTTGCATATCCATAGATATGTTTTTATTGGATAGCAGATTCTCGAGTCCATTGTAACATATCCGATGGAGCGTGTTTATCCGACCGGATAAAATATATTGGATACGAGCCCAGGACTGATTATGCCAACTCCACCCTTCCGCCATTTCATCTCAACCTGTAATCAATCACAAATTACACATTTACACAACAATAAAAATTTACACAACAAATTACACAACAAACACTATTTACAAAGGGCGAAAAATCTGAAAAATTAAAAACAGTTCCAAGCATTTCCACTGAAAACGACCAGCGCTTTAGTCGAATTCATTAGCCCGAATGAGCAGTGACGTCCTCTGATATCGTTCTCAAGGGGTATCACTACTATTGTCGCCGTAGCCTAACTCGTTCAGCTTCGATTCTCACTGAATGCTGAGGTTGGCAATTCCATGCCTTGATACACTGCTGAGCTGGCTGGACAGTTGCCGTTTTGGACTGCCCACAACCGCTACAAATGGGGTTACACTGCCGCTATAGTCGTAGAGGAGTGTATCACCCTGCGTCGCCGTCGCTGGCGACTGTAAGGCCAATGTGCATCGATTGTGAGCGGAGCGTCGCGGCGGCCACCGTCGCCGGCGTTGGCGACGGGCGATCGCCAACTTCGGCGACCGTCGGTCGCTGCTGTCGCTGGCGACTGTGAAGCCGATGCGCATCGGTTTTGGGCGGCGGCCGCCGTCACCAACATTGGCGGCCACCGTTGCCAACATCAGCGGCCGCGGTCGCGGTCGCCGGCGACGGCGACGCAGGGTGCTACACTCCTCGAGGAGTATAGCGGCTACCTAACTAATCACGACATTACTAAAAGTGTTCACAATTGTAATCATGCCGCAAGTAACACACCTTTAGTTGGAGCTCTTGCCAAGGAAAGATGACTTAGAAGGGGAAAGATAGTTCCGCCAGCGCTTGCCAAGTGTTGGATGCTGTCCGAATCAAATATACCTGGAAATGGGTTACCTCAGAGGCTGAAAAACTTTTTACTTGCTTATTCATCAGACGCACTTGAGATGCTTCATGCAAGGAAAGCACACCAGAACAAACAGCACAAACGAAATAAAATTCGCAAAAAAAAAAAACAAAGATATAATCTACTAACGTTACCAATGCAAACCAAGGTTGGTACATATTACGATCCAAGCATCTCCAAGTATCTTCTAACTAGCTTAACAAAATACGCGTCATATAATGCTGCACCAGGATAGAGCTCCGCATCAACTTGCCGCCATCACAACACTATGACCGAACGGCGAACACCTCATCGGTCCAAAATAACTCTGGTGTGATAAGCAGATACATGTCACTCTCGAGCGACAAAGTTGCAGGAGAGCACCCGGACGAATGGTTCTAAATCCATGCGTAACCTGGCGAGTCGAGGACCTCTTTCATTCTTCCACCCGCGTCACCTCCAAGGTGTTTGGACATCTGGTAGTGAAGAATTGTCCGTAGGACGTGAACTCAAACTCAGGAAACAAAGTAGAGCAGGCGATTGGGAGGACTTCTCAGATGGTAAGTCAGCTAAGATCATTTGTCATTGGAAGCGGACAGTAGCCAAGAAGGCTACGTTGACAGCCGTCTGAGTATGGTTCTAAAAAACGATGGAATTAACACTGCAAGCTACCGCTAATAATCATTTGCAGATCAACTTCTCTGAGCTTAGCCTTGAAACACGGCTGTTCTGAGCTTGCATAGCATGTCAGGGCTAGAGTTGAAACCATCTCGCTACCCGAAAAAATAACGTGTAAAATTTCTGCAAATATCGCTTCCTCTTCTTATGAGCGAAATGTATGCTAAAACCACCTGATCTTTCCGCACTAGGTCTAAATAACTAGTACTAACTAGCTCTTAACCTCACTTCTTTACGCAATATTTGGAAACAGAAAGCGAGGTCAGAAATGGCCCTTCTATGCACCACATTTTCCATGCCCAGCTTCTCGAGACGATCACAGTAGCTGGACATATTATCTATATTTATTCTCCTTCGACATATAAGAAAGAGAATGCGCATGAATTGTTGCTGGACCTTTTCAAGCTTCCTGATGTCTTTCTTCAAGAACTCCAGACTTGAGAACTACATGTATTCAAGGAGGGGTTATACGTAAGCGTTGTACAAACGTTTCACAATTATTCACGTAAACGTTGCGAAGAATCTGTATATATAAAAATGAATGTCTGTATGTATGTGTGTGTGTATGTATGTGTGTGTGTGTATGTATGTTCCGAATAGAAATCGCGGAGAGTTAACCAATCGGGACCAAACTTTGCACACATATACAACTCGGACCGGCGGAGGTTTTAGGCTACCTTAGGTTATCGATTGATTATCGATTTATCGATTTTATTGATTTTTCACAAATTTCGCCCTAGGGTCGGTGAGGACATGTCTACTGGGGTTATCGAATACGCTGAGCACGAATATGACAACCATTTTGCGTCAATTATTGATTTATCGATTTTATTGATTTTTCGCAGTTTTTGCCCACGGGTCGGTGAGGACATGTCTACTGGGGTTATCAAATGCGCTGAGCACGAATATGACAACCGTTTCGCGTCAATTATTGATTTATCGATTTTATTGATTTTTCGCAATTTTTGCCCACGGGTTGGTGAAGACATGTCTACTGTGGTTATCGAATACGCTGGGTACGAATATGACAACCGTTTTGCGCCAAGTATTGATTTATCGATTTTATTGATTTTTCGCAATTCTTGCCCACGGGTTGGTGAGGACATGTCTACTGGGGTTATCAAATGCGCTGAGCACGAATATGACAACCGTTTCGCGTCAATTATTGATTTATCGATTTTATTGATTTTTCGCAATTTTTGCCCACGGGTTGGTGAAGACATGTCTACTGTGGTTATCGAATACGCTGGGTACGAATATGACAACCGTTTTGCGCCAAGTATTGATTTATCGATTTTATTGATTTTTCGCAATTCTTGCCCACGGGTTGGTGAGGACATGTCTACTGGGGTTATCGAATACGCTGAGCACGAATATGACAATCATTTTGCACCAATTTGATTAGTTTTTTATACCGGTTATTTTGTTTACATGCGGGTGACAAAAGGGCTACCGAGAATACTCAACATGATGGTCATCGAAGTGTTCGTGGGCAGTTCGAGTGAATGTATTAGTATCAATAACTATCCGCATCAGTGTGAAAAGCCGGGGGTAGAGAACTCCCGAGCGAAGCCGGGTATACCGTCTAGTTGCATATAAAGCAGCGTAAGCTCTGAGAACCGTATATTCATTGCGAATCCATTAACACGCCCGAGTCCTTAATCGAAACGCATTTTTGATGTTTGATTCCGTTCACTACATAGGAACCCACTCCTGCTTCTCCAAGATGTATAACACACTCGGATTCACTCGGACACTTACTCGGATTGAGGTGTAGACTCCATTCAGGAGCCCACTGCGCCATTCTTTCAATAGAGGTTTGGATTGCTGCACGCATTTCTGCGCAATTATTTGTAGTAGATACCGTAAGTTTTGATATCATTCGCGTATACCTGCACGTGAACTTATGAGGAGTTTATTAACAGCGATGGAAGGTCAATAGTATTGATTAAAAATAGTAGCGGTGAGACGACACCTCCTTGCGGGACACCGCTACTGCACACGCGCCTTTCAGAGAACTGATGACCAACCCTGACTGTCGTGTGCCTGTTGCTTAAGTACGACTGCAACCAATGTTTCTTTCAATAAGTTAGAAAGATGAAATCTGTTGAAAGATGAAATCTGAGCCTGATTTCTGCTGTATATTTGTTTTGCCCTCTTGGCGCGGTGGTAAGAGGCTCGCTGCGCACGCACGCGATCGATGGTTTGATTCTGCCCGTGGCCAACATCCATTCCTCCGGTGTCGGCAAATTGATACCAGAGGAGTCTGGGAGGATGAAGCATTGACTTGGTTTATCGGATGCACTCCGCAAGTCACTGTAGAGGGTGGCGAAAAATTACGTACGCGTGACATTTGACACCGCTTTAATTGTTGTTTGAAGCGTTCGTGCTTGCTTTCTCTCTCTAAAATATTGTGTAAACATATAGCCAGAACAACACAACACCTCTTGGATACCAAAATCAGCTCTTTTTTAAAGAAGGATTTGTGGCCTGCCAATAACCCGGATCTAAATCCATTGGACTTTTCTGTTTTGGGCTTTATGGAAAAGCAACTTATAAGTTGAAATATGAAAAACCTCGTAGATTTGCGAAGAGAATTGATTAAAATTTGAAACTATCTAGTCGTTAACTACCTGCGGCGCACCATCGATTCCATGAAGGAACGAATTGACGCCTGCATCAAAGCTGATGGCGGACACTTCAAAAATTCCTTGTAATTATAAAATGTTACGTCTTGCTGTTTTATAAAAAATTGACATCATTGAATGTTTGTTGGCAAAGAATAAAATTTGAACGCTTTTTATGGCGTACGTATTTAGTCGCCATCCTGTATAGGGCACATACACATTCAATGCCTCTACGATGGTCCGATGAAGTCGAATGCGTGGCGCATCCCACATGAAGGAATTTATCAACACGGACCATTTTGTCGTTTATTCGTTTTGGCGGCTCCACGCCGGCATATCAGCTTGAGGGTATCATGAAACAGTCGCCTCTTCTCAGGCGATTCTAGCGGCCGCGCATGTTTTACGGTCTACCCGGATTGCTCCCATGGGCGAATTAGAAAACGACCGCTGAAAGCACGATGAACGAGCGCGGAAAGCTCGTGAACGAGCGCGATGGGCACGCAAATCGAGCACGGGCGGATTGTTAAAACAGCACCTCTAGATAAGATTAACGCATCATAATGGTCCGTCGGAAGAGCAGAAAAAAACCATCGAAAACATCCAGGAGTAGCAGAAACAGAATTTTTGCGGATTCCGCTCAAGTTCAATTGTAATCTAGTGCCCGGAAGAATCGAACTTGCCTTTACATTGTTCACTACTGACTGAGAGTCCGCTGCTCTATTCACTCAGCCACATGTCCTGATATCCTCGACTATCTCGGCTTGCTAGTGCTATCATTCTCCAACACCACTGTGCCTCATAGGTATGTGCGGATCTGTAGAGAGTATGCGAGGACTCAAAGTATCTGATTTCGAATTACACCGAATCAGTGGAGATGTTCTCACTATCAAGATTAATCATCAGGGCCCGTAGTAATCTCATACTTACGGTCAGACGGTCTGACCTAGCCACTCATCGCCTCGACGATCAGGCTTGTCGAAGCAATGAGTGGAGTGGAATGGTTTAGAATGGTGAGTTGGCTGCAGCTACTTCTCTCAAGCGAGCATTGAGAGCAACTCATCTCAAAAAATTCAAAAAATGCGCTGGTCCAACTCGTGATCGCTGCGACCAGGGCTAAACAGCCATGAAAATAGCTTTTGCAGCCGCGGAGGGTCTCGTAAGTTATTCGGAGCAACTTACGACGAAAAGTGAGAAGACATGTAAGTTTGCGTCAGTTGCCGCATATTGCGTGGAATATGTGGGAAACGCGTGGAACTGCGTATCAGCTCCTTCAACAGGCTAACGTACGTGCATGGTGTAGAAACGTGCTTGACAGCATACAAGAGTGAACCTATAGCTATGAGAACCTCTAACTTATCTTATTATCTTTTTATCTTATCTTGGCAAGCCACTCAACTTCTCATCAGTAGTATCGTTCAATCGATGAGAACGCCGCCAGCTCGATTCCCTACTCCTCTCAGTCCGAGTGGATCGCCTTACGTTCATTCACGTCAGATCACCTGATTTTTAGGCTTATTACGGGCCCAGATTGCGTCCGCGTCTAAGCTCTTCATCCTCCTCCCCATTCTTGAACCTCAGAAACACCCTGCCTTCCTTCGAACCAGTTAATGTGAGATCTCCGGTGGGATACAGGTTACTTTCTCATCCTCTTTTTTGCAACGAGATCTCCATGTCAGGCTAAATCGAGTGACTCGGAGCAGTATCGCGTCGCTCTATTCCCGAAAGGGCGATTTATACTATGATGCGTGCGTCAGACGCACGAGTCAATTTCCCAAAAAAATTTGATGGAGACCGATCAACGCTGCATGAAATACCAGATAAGAACGCGCGGCAGTTGCGGTAAGAGCAGTTTATACCCGATGCGTGCGACTGACGCGCGTGCAGTTGTGTGATGAATAATAAGGCAAGTCGCATCGCAGTCAGACACAGGCGTTCACGGCGCCGCACGACATTCGCGGTGGTCGAGCAGAATCGTCTTCCGAGCTTCGTATAAGCAAGGCAAGATGCGAGAAAGGAATCCATCGACTCCATGACTCATGTGTGATCTGTTCCTGGAGAAAAAAAACCTATTGCGACGTTACCGTGTGAACTCGGGAGTTTTTTTTTCAGGCCAACACTGCCGTAACGAGCGACGAAGGGTGAGCTATGCAACGAATCGTCAGTATGTTTTTAGCCGTGAGGTTGACATCTTTACTGCAATCTCAGCTGACCACGGATACTCGTCCACGAACTTTCATCGCAGCCTTTTTAAGACGTTCGTCAGTCACGCGACTGTCGCACTCACGCACCTAGTATAAATTGCCCTGTAAACACGTCCGTCTGAGCTGCGTCAGCGATGCGACTAGCGCACATTGAAGGTGCAACTCGTCATCATAGTTTTTCTCGTTATAGGCAGCCGAGATAGCCCCTCGAATTTCGTCCTCACTGACGCTGCAGCACCAGTGACTCTTTCGAGACTAGGGGAACACTCTTTATTATTGATGTGTGTAGCTTGTGAAAAACGACCTACTGGGAATAGCCTGCTGAGCTCTATTTCCCCATGAGGGCTGTGATAACGTTTCACCAGTAAGTTAGCCGAGCTACCCGGGAGTGGACGATGGTGCTGAATTGTTGGAAGCGATTCCGAACCGTCTTTTTTGCACTTTCCAGTCCCTTGAATGCAGGGCTTTTGGTCGAATAGATATGCAGGATACAATCTGCGGACGCGCAGGCACCCCCACACACGCATGCATGATCACACTCGCGCTGAAAGGAGGTTTGGGTTGTTCCGACATCGCAGAAACAGGGAGTTCATCTCTTGAAGCCACACCCGTCTCAGCGCAGGCACAAGGCCGCCTTTAGTCCGCGATTAGCCCCCTATCCGCCACGTAGCCTCGCGACTAACCGGCTAAGATCAGTTGAATGAGGAGGATCCGTGCACTGCAAAAGTACGCTAACTTCAACATGATTGAGGGTGGTTGAAAAAGATCCGCGTATTTGCCGGTGACAACCACCTTAATTGAGTGTATACTGAACGATCACGCCATGGTTTTTGTGGGTTAAAGTACTCAGCAGCGTGGCCGCCATTATAGCTCCACTTTTCATCTGTAGTTGTTGTTTGTGGTGCAAGACGGCAAGTGTCCAGCCAGCTCCGCGGTAAATCAAGGCACGGAGTTGTCAACCTCAGCAGTCGGTAAGAAAGCAAACTGAGGGAGTTAGGCTACGGCGATAACAGTAACAATACCCCTAAAGACGATATCGAGAAACTTTAAGTCATTGCTCATTCGGGCTCTAGGATTTGACTGATGCACGGGTCGTTTTCAGTAGAAATGTGTGGAAGTGTTTTAACACGTTCGCGACAACGCAGATTTCGCGCGCGCCGCCACTTGGGACACACGCGCTTTTGCACAACTGGGACCCGTGCTCGACCGGTCGTGCACTTGGTCTCACGCGGTCCTCCCCATTCAAAAAGCAAGATTTTTTTCGTAAGAGTTATTCTTTCTTTCGTAGTTCACGAAAGTTTCTTCCATTTCTGTTGTCTACTGATTTGTCATTGTTAGGATTCTAATTAAAGTTTATTGTTTTTCTCGCCGTTCTAGTACGAAAAGTCTAAAGAAAAAGTTTGTGAGAAGGTCTGCTTTGCCCACTGCGTATGTAACACTCTAGTGTATCTGTCACTACGTTACTACAAAGGAATCAGCTGGCTGTGGACTTTTCACAAAGATATGACTCTAGATGGACAGTGCACGACCGGTCGTGCACGCGGTCGCGAACGTGTTAAGTTTCTCAGAAGTTTTCAGAATTCTCGCACTTTGTAACGTGTCTGTAATTTGTGATTTGTGATTCGTTACAAGTTGAGGGCTTGGCACAATCAGACCTAATTGCCTCTAATCTGCCCAGCGTATCGGCAACAGATGTCACATGAAAATATGTGCACGTGATCAGTTACGCTTACGCTTATCTGCTTGGCATCAATCGAATTTTACGTAATCATCATCATTAAAAAAAACAGCTCCAAGTTGTGGAGCCTTCGGTATTATTATTCTACCTGCGGAGCTTCATGTGCTGATCATGGATTGGTTTTGTGACTGGCATGAGATGTTGATGGAATCAGCATTATTAACAACATGTGACTCTGTTCCTTTTTTGGACAAGCTACCTACTGCAATTCGCTTCATGGTCAAGAGACGGCGTGTGTCCTGCTGAGCTTAAAGGCGGCATCCACGAAAATTTTCGACATAGGGATTTCGGGACAATACGGGCTAATCGCATGTGTCGATCACTGTTACAGTGCTGAAAACAGTTGAAACCTTTAACATCCTCGTTTTCTGGAACCTTTTCTTAAGGTTAGGTATTAAGGGTATTGCTATTATTAGGCACGGAATTGTCAACCTTAGCAGTCAGCAAGAGTCGAAGCTGAAGGAGTTAGGCTACGACGATAATAATAGCCTTACAATACAACTTAAGGACGATATCAGAAGTCTTTACGGCACTGCTCATTCGGGCTAATAAATTCGACTAATGAGCGGGTCGTTTCCAGTGTAAATGTTTGAAACTGTTTTTAATTTTCCCGATTTTTAGCCCTCTGTAACTAGTGCTTCTAATCTGTAGTTTGTGATTCATTACAGGTTGGAATCAAAACTGTAATGAATCACAAATTACACATTACGAACAGTAGGGGCGGAGGGGTAGGGTTGGCAGAAAGGAGCCTAATCTCCTTTAACACATTGCGGACCGAGAATATTTTTGCATGGGTGGTCAAATAATGTTTATGCTTCATTCGGTTCAGAATGAACCGTTGTTTTTTGTGTTTGATAATGTAGCTCTGGACAAAGGCCGTTAGAAAATAGGGCCATTTCCAACACAAAAGCATAAATTAAGGCAGTATGTCCATCAAAAGGTCATACGGAGGCGTGAGATCGTGATGCACCATGTCCATCACGTGGTCCGCAATGTGTTAATCTGCCAAGCGCGTCCTCAATGAACATTGCATAAAAATATGAGCACATCGTGATCAATTGCAATCGTACTTGTTCTGCTTGCGCACACTCGAATTTCACACGAACAACATCATTGAAATAAATAATTGAAAAAAACAACTCCAAGTTATTAAGCCTCCGGTTTATTATTCAACCTATGGAGCCTGTTGTGCTAATAAATCATGGACTGGTTCTGTGAGTTGCATGTGGGGTTGATGGGTGTGGATGGAAAGATTCGAAGACTGGCCTTGAATATTCCGATACCGAATATGCGTGAACCTCTAAGCCATTCGAACGAACGAATAATATTCGAAGTGGACGTTCTGAAAGCATTCGAATTAGAATATTTGAATGACACCCTCCTCGAATATTGGACTATTCGGATATTCGAGTACTGAAATATTCGAATAATTGAATAACCGAATAAACTTTGTCCTTGGGGGTGCTGGGTCAGGATGGGCAATCTGTTTGATTTGCAAAGATTACGATATCTTTCTCATATAGAGTTCGTTTCGTATTAAGGAATTTGTGAAGAAAATATGACACATCTGCATTTTGAAGCACGGTCGGCTTTCTGCTATTGAGAACCGAGTAAGTAACCAAGTAAGCCTGGAAATATTAGGTTGTTGCGAAAATAATTGCCGTTTCACGGTATGCTTGAAGAAAAATTTTTTTCTTGCCCAATTCAACAACTTCAAGCCAACGTGTGCTTGCTCCTGGTAGGGTTTGTTCTGCTCTTTCAGATGCTTCTTCAATAATCTGGCTAGCTCTTTCCTGGACTTTTTATAGGGTCGCGAAAAATGGTGAGCCGACGCGATTTTCGAGTGATCATGTTGTACGAGTTCAAACTCAGCCATTCTGCAGCGGAAGCAGCCCGTAATATGGCACTTGTTTTTGGCACGGACTCTCCTTCCGAAAGGACAGTGAGGTGCTGGTTCGCAAAATTCTCTTCCGGCGATTTTGATCTCGAAGATAAACCCGGTCGTGGTCGAAGGATGTCGCTGGACGATCAAGCACTGAGAGCAGCGGTGGAAACGAAACCCGGTACTACTACTCGTACGTTGGCGGCAGGCCTGGGGGTTCACTATGCTACAGTTTCGAAACATTTGGCCTCCATTGGCATGGTGAGAAAAACGCAAAAGTGGACACCCCATGATCTGACCGATGACCAGCAATCCACCCGCTACGAGATCTGTTCTAACCTCCTCGTTCGCCAGAAAAACGAGCCATTTCTTCACCGTTTATTAACTGTAAATGCTAACTAAATGAAAAATGGCTCCTATTCGATAATAAGAAACGTGGTTATGTATGGGTAGACAAGTTCTCCACCCGTCCAAGCTTCCCTAAACCAGATCTTCACCCTGGAAAGGTCATGTTGACAGTTTGGTGGTGTTGTAAGGGTGTTATTCATTATAGCCTTCTGCAACCTGGTCAGGCTGTTACATCAGAGTCTTACTGTTGTGACTTAGACCTGATGTATGAAAAGTTGCGACAAATGTGGCCGGCAGTGGTAAACAGAGGTGGGCCTGTCCTGCTCCAGGATAACGCTAGGCCTCACACTTCAAAACTCACCCGGCAAAAACTGACGCAGTTAGGCATCGAGGTTCTCCCTCACCCACCTTACTCTCCAGACCTCTCCCCTACCGACTACCACTTTTTCCGGGCTCTCGAAGCAAACCTGCGTCAGAAGCAGTTTCCTGATTTGGAGCATGTTGAAATTGCCTTCCAAGAGTTCTTAAAATCTTGTGATCTCAGTTTCTATTGTAAAGGTATAAATGAATTACCGGATCGTTGGCAGAGATGTGTAGAATCTGATGGATTTTATTTTGATAAATAAAGTTGAGTTTGAACAGAGTTACAGCATTTTGAACTGGACTGTCTATTTCGGCAATTAATTTCGCAACAACCTGATAATTTCCGTTTCATTTTCCTTTCTTCTTGGTGATTGCCCTGTAAAACTACAAACGCGGTAAGAGATACCAGCATTCTATTCGGTCTACCAAGCCCATTGCTGAACTACGGTATAATTAAGGCTTCGCCACTGGAGAGACATAGACGAGTCCTTTCCGAAGCGTTCTTAGCTGCTTTCAGAAATTTTCTAGTACTATTTACCAGAAGTATCGTCTTGCAATAGCGAACCCTTCAGATGATTAGTCTATTTTCAGCATTATAAGGGTAGAATAAAAACTGCTTCCGAGAGCTGGCGCGAATTTCGGGCAACTGTGCTTGGAAACTGATCAGTACTCATCACATTCTGCGGAAAATTGCATTGTTGCTGGCACCTCTGTTAGGAGAAGCTTTTACTTCGCAAAGAAAAATCCGCCAAACATAACGATATGAAAGCGGGGTTTCCCTCGCTCTACACTTCGCTGTTGCATGAATTAGGGGATAGTGACCTGCTCAAACGATATGCGATGGTAACTTTGCCAAAGATATCGCTCATTAAATTTCTGTAAAGAAATAGTCACGACAAAAAGAGGCGTCATTCTTCCTGCATCAACCTAAAGCGTCGGTGTAAACGTCTTTTTTGAATCGTATCCATAGCCAAAAAGATATGTGTTTGAATATGTAGAGAAGGAACATCTTATCGAGCTACCGCCCTACAGATCTTGGAAGAGGTGTTTGTTTATTTTTGTCTTGAACTGCCTTCGAACATCGAATATCAGCTTCACACACTCGAATACTATATTCGTGTAATACCTCCAGTCGAATATTCAAATCCAAATGTGTTCGAATATGGGGGCCTCCTAGAATATTCGACCATTCGAATGCTTGAATATTCGAATTTTTCGAATATTCATTCGGATGTGAACATTTGGTTATACAAACTATTTCTGATACCGATTGAAAGCGATCTGCGTATTTGGCAATCAGAACCACCTTAATGAGCTGTATAGTGAGGGCTCCCACCATAGCTTTCGAAAAGTGTAGCACTTAGCATCGTTGTCGCTCTTGCAACAACATTTTTCAACTGAAGTGGTTGTAGACTATCCGATACGCCAACTGTCTGGCCGGCTTCGTAGCGATTCAAGGCGGGCAGTTGTCGAAATAGTTGCCTCCGCAGCCAGTGCAAATCGAAACTGCAAAAACTCTTGAGAAAGACCTAAGAAAACTCCAAGGTACGGCTCATTCAAACTGATGAAATTGACTGAGGTTAGTCTTACCTTCTTTTTGTGAACGCATACAGATAACACTTTTCCAAATGAGACTGGAAAAATTATCGGCGACAGATTTTGTGTAGAAAATACTTCATTTCGTTCTCTCAGACTTTTCATATTCTGTATCTCATGTATGTGCTAATACTATAAATCCATTAGAAGTTGAAAATAAATGGGTGAGGGGTGGGGGATTTCGGACTCAGGTCTTAATGACTTTAATCTGTCCAGCGTGTTGGCAATAGCCTGTGTAGAAAAATGTGGGCGCATGATCAATTATAGTTATGTTTGTTAAAATATTAATATGCCCACATTTGAGTTTCGAGTGGGCAACAACATCAAAAATGACAGCTCTTAGGTGTGGACGGAATGGTGAACCACGGATATGATCGAAAATTGCAGTTACCAGGTATTACAAAATATAGCAATCTACTAAAACGTTATTCTAACACTGCTTCCAAAAACAAACAACCGCAATCTTGAGGCTATTCGATCTTATCATGTCGACGGAGACTATGCATTGTCATCCGCAGCTTAAGGAGCCGACCACCCTCTATCCATTGAACGTGGGAGTAACCCGATACGACGTGCTAAATGGAATTCCCTAAAGTTCCCAAAAATTTACAGTCATTTCTGTGAACGTTGCACGAACATGTTTTCCCAATTACAACCAGCGCATGTCCCTAATTAGATGGTGCTACCGATCACAACATTCAGAGCAGAGCTGACGAGCTTCTGATTAAACCCATAAACCTGCTCGAAATTAGATACTGCTACCAACCAATGTTCTCCACTAATTATGATTTTCCGAATGTAACCGCGAAAATGTGTGAACCAGTTTGAAATTGTCAGGTGGGTTATCCCTAGCATGAATCTGTATTTAATCAAGCGTTGTCCCTTCTATTGTATACCTATGCTTTCTCTCTACCTGCTTATACTCGTAGTGAGGTTTACTTCTTTGGAAATTTTCGAAGATTTTCGCACCTTTACTCTGTGTAATATGTCACACAAATTTCAGGCTGTGTCGCTGTCCACAGCTGAGTATCAAGGTGGACAAAAGCCTGAAGGTAACATAGTAAAAGAGGTTTTGCACTTGTAAAAATAGCAAGAAAGAACAGGGAAACAACGTCTTATGTTTCTAGCAGACTGCAAAGTGCCGGTAGAATTTCCCCAGGGCAAGAGGGATACATTCATTAAAAACATTAACGAACGCCGTCAGTTAATGGTCAAAGGAGAGCAAAAAAATGGGAAAAATGGTGGTAAACTCCCAAAGGGAGAGAATGTGCTAGAGATGGTTAGTTGCGCAGCTTTTTATGTTTTCCAACAACTCTATTTTGACTGTGATTTTTGTGCGACTAGTTTGACACGGGCGGTGTGGCGCAGTGGTAAGAGGCTCGCTGCGCACGCACACGGTCGATGGTTCGATCCCGCGCCCGTGGCCAACCAAGCCATCCATCCTCTCCGGGGTCGTAAATTGGTACCAGAGGAGTCTGGGAGGATGAAGCCACTGATTTGGTTCATCGGATGCCCCCCGCAAGTCACTGTACAGGGCACATACGCATTCAACGCCTCTACGATGCTCAGATGGAGTCGAATGCGTGGCGTTTCCCTCGTGACGGGATTGATCAACGCCAACCACTTTATCCTTTATCCTTTAGTTTGACACAGCCACTGAATAGGTTTTCTCAGCGCATGTTGTTAGGAATTCCATGTAGTCTAAGTTCAACATTATTGAATTCAACTGGATCGTCATCTTGAGCACATTCTGCTTTCAATGAATGCAACGAAATTTGTTGGAGGGTAGTTAAGGGGGTGAGGTTAATGTGTTTGATGAGGTCAAGATGAGTGGTCAAAATCACTTGGTTTAGAGGAACCCATCAGGGGAAGAGCGAAGTCCCATGACACTCTCTTCAAATATAACACTGCAATTGTTTCTCAAATTGATTTGCCCAACCACTCTAATAGATTACGAACATGCTCTTATAACATTGAATAATCATTAGAACATTAATATAAACATTAACATAAACACATTGATATATAAATACAACATTAATAATCATTAGAACTATCACCTAATTCATCCCTACTTTTATTGGAACTGATGGAGAGTTTCCTTAGCGATTACGAGATTGCAAGAACAATGTTCAGCGTGTTTGCAAAGTTCCTCTTAAATCGCAATAGACAGGACTCGCACACTCCTTAAATCTGCAGAGTCTTGCTCCAACATTAGCGCCTAAGCGTTCCCCAATTTTCATGAGTTACGCGGGCGAATTATGTTAGGGGAATCTGAATATTAACTGTCTGAATCGCAGCGAGGTTGTCAATTGAAAGCGCGCTGTACGTAATGCTCGTTTCACAGCTCTCAACTAGCGGTTCCAAAATATAAATTCGCCCGAGAAACACCAAGAGACTGTTGACTGCCTTATCACAACAGAAAAAGGAAGTTGTCCAGTGGCATTTCAAGTGCAGAATGCTCACCATTCGTACATGCAATGGACGCCATGACCATTTCCAATCTCAGGAAAATAGATTGTCTGAGCTCCTCTGGGAAAGAGGGAATACATGCAGCTTCTTGTGACGCATAGAGAAGTTTTTTCGAACGATCACCATTCAAAATACTCCTTGTTTAATCTGGATTATTTTCAATTTCAGGAATGGAGCTGCGAACTCGAAAGGAAAGCTATTGATGCTCTCAACAAAACATGCTCTCCAAAGTCGCCAGATGCTCAAACAACAGGACTTCTTTAGTATGTTTATTCTCATTATTGGGATTCTAGTATTTTTGGAACGCCTTGATGCATGCAATATGGGTGCTGCGAAGCAATGGTAATTTACCGTTTACTACCTTGGAAACAGGACACTCAGTAGATATGCCACTCTCTATGGTTATGCAGCTTTCAAAAGCACTTGTGCTAAAATTCGGGCATGATGAGATGAGATTTTATCCGTCCTTTTTTTAGCCAGGACAACGGATCCAAACAGGACCCTATGGATGTTTGGTTATCAGAAATTAATGATAAAAGCATAGAACTTCATTCTCACCCTGAAGCTCCTGTTAAGTATACTGGGGTAAACGAAAGATATTGTAATGTAAGCATTGTCTCAGTGAAAGTTTTCCACTACTTAACATTTTTTAACCAATTTTGTGATTTTAAAGCTCGTTCGATACGACGCCCCTCACATTGGGTGTGCCGAAAGGGAATGTGATGGGAAGAAGACTACATTCTGTCTCATAGATCAGCCGTAAGTTGAGCACCATGAATTGGATATTCTTCTGTACCACTTTCCCCTGTTGGTCTTCTAAAGAGTCCAGCGATTTCGGGGGCACATACGAGTGTCCGAATATGAGATAACGAGTCCAATCTATCGCTCCTCTACGAAAGCGGCTTTCTGGAAGTAAACGCGCGTGAGGCTTGTGGTCATCGCCGGAAAAAAATTTGGTTGCCAACTTTGCAAGAAAAAATTTCAATTTGTTTTTTCTTTACAAAATAGGGAAAGTATTACCCATCATTATGTAGCTATGTAGCTAAGAAAGTTCCTGGTTTACTGATATTATTTGGAGCCTGTGCGGGAGGATACGTAACATAACGGAGGAACTTACTCTCTCTATCGATGCGCGTTTCACAGAGGCCTTAGCCGCGCCAGAAAAACCAGTCTACCAAAAGCGAAACCACAGCTTCATCCCGAAAATAATTATTAGTAACGTGTTTCATCGAAAGCTCCATATTCCGCCAAAAAATAACATATTTCATTAATTGCAGTTCTGATCGCTTTTCTAACCCTCAATCCACTGTTTCAGTTCTACTCTTCTAAAATATAATACATAGAATTTATCTAAATTTTTCTTTTTTCTAGACCTCTTCAAAAAGGTGATGTCGTGTACTACTGGGGAAAAGGCGAGTGCCCCACGGGCAAATGTCGTCCACCTAGCTCCGGTTGTCATACCGAAACAGGACTGTGTTTCAAACCAGTGCCAACAACAACGCCAGCAACAACCACTGGAAAACGAATGTTTTGTCATCCCTTCTATGGTTGCGTTGAAGTGTGAACAAGGAAATAAAAGAGGCTGCACTTTGATTCCATTTTTGTTTTTCCTTTATTTTTTTTTTGAATTTCTCTCAAACCCTGATTAGGGAGGAAGTACTATTCCTATACGAACCAAACAAGTAATATGTGCAAATGTGTTCACTATAAGTGGCAAATCACGTCTCAGTGCACCATCTTACGAGAATTTTCTTCTTTTGGTTATTTTCTGACCTAGTAGCAAAACTCACTTGAAGATGACAAAAATAACTAAATTTCCTCATCCGAGAGGCACTAATGTGCTCCATAGGAACAATTGAGAAATGTTGCCTGAAAAGATATTGAAATAGGCAATTTTCCACCGAATTTTCAGCCTAAGCCTCAAGAATCTTATATATTTAGAAGGAGCTCAACGAGTTTTATGCACTGGTATGATCCACTTCCAAAATAGCCGCGATCTACGCAATTACGAAAGAGCGGAAAGTAACACTTGTGGACATGATCTTGTCGTAGAAGACTCCTTTGTCGCACGGTTTATGGTTGTTTCTTGAGTGGAGGCGAGAAGATGAAATAGTTCAATGTTGTGACTTTTCTAATGCTTCAAAATATCGAAAAATATGCCGTCCGCTCACATGCGTAGGTCCTTGAGTGACAGGCTCGTCGTTGGCAACGGAGTGCAGCACTGTATCTTGTCTGGAATTCAGTCCCATAACGTGGTGAATCATCATCCAAAAAGGGTTTTGTCTTTGAAGGACCGGTGTACCGCGGTGGTACATTCTCAAATTACACTTTATCCCCTACTTCCCCACAATATCAGCAAATTTTGTGAAAGAGTGATCGTTGTCCCAATCAGTTATGTGGGCTTCCCCAGAAGAAAGTCAAGTTCTCCTGGACGGGGGGCAACCACTAGGCGAAATTTGGCGATTTCCACTAGCTCCGCCCACTGGATCCGAAGCTCTGGATTTGGATGCGATTCTTCGGATGTAGCAACACTGAATTGGTTCTGGATGCGTCCTCTCCACCAGGTATAGCTTGAATATGCGATGCAAGAAGATAATAAAACATTTAACCAAAAGTCTTTTCTAACGCATAGCTTATATCAATGTCCATCAGTTCCCACTCTACCCCATGTGCAATACACTTTAGTATCCCAGCAAGAATGACAACAGTGGAAGAACAGTTAGTTGAGCAGAACACCAAGATTGATTATCACGCCTATTCGGCTAACGTTTTGACGTTGTCGCCTCCTCCAGAGCCTGGACAGCTAAAAACATATGCGATCTACCCTCTCAAATACCTCATCACACTACTAGATACGAGTTGAGAAAGAAGATGTGGCAACAATCTCAAAAAAGTAAAAATCACAAGAACTGACCTGTGTAGCCGTTGTGCCGCGGAGTAAGCGGACCACCGTGCAAGAGTAACATCACTACTAACTTACCTGTCGCACTTGGGATCTGATGACAGGAATTTTTAGAGAGTGTTATATGTTATTGTTATAAGGTAATAACGATCGAGGTTACCAGATTTTGCTGCTATCCTTGAAGCGAGATAAAAGCATGACCTGAAAACGCGAGCATTTTCTACTTTGGGCGACTGCCCCTCCTATTTTTCAAGCAGACCACCGTGCAAGAGTAACGCCACTGCTCTTGCACGGTGGTACCTTTGAGTGAACAGATTTCTTTACCTATATGGGGCGCTTTTAGTTCACTGATTTCCCCTGAAGCTGGCACAAGCCCTTTCAGTGGGGGAAGATGTAGTGATACATTTGCGGTTAGTGCACTAGTTCGAATATAGCATGCACGCTTCTCATCAAATAGTGCAAAGAAATGTATCCGTAAGTAAATTGGTGCGAGAAATTTCTAAGTCTTGTTTCCTCTGTTCTATCCGTCTACACTTCAAATTACTTTCGTTTTGTGCACTGACGTGGGACTCGCAAGCTCTCTATATATTAGGTTGTTGCAAAATCGATGTCGGATTTCGACAAGTTGACTTTGAATTGTCGTAACTCGGCAAAAACTGAATCTTTTCTGCCGATTTAGCACTCATTTGAATCATCACATCTTTGCCATCTTTCAGCTAAGTTTTTATTGCATCACACCAGAAGCCAAGCTTTTTGGACCCAGAAATATCGGTGAGGTCGTTTTGAAGTAGTGTATTTTTGCGGCTTGCTCCTCCTCTCGGGGATGGGTCCCACCGTTTGAATTTGCGGTCATCGGTGGGGGAACAGTCTGATGAGTCAGGCATATACGGAAGAGTCTTGATCTCCGCTTGCATTTACTTCCAGAGCGTCTTGAGTGAAAAGTGTGGTCTTGAGCCACTGTGAAATACTGGAGGACAATCGAAATGGATCCACTTGTTCAGTTTTTCCACATGCTCGTTTCTCCGGTGGCCCCAGGAATAATGGAAAAATGAACCTCAAGGCCACCTTCGAGATAAGGAACATGTCTCCTAGTGATAGCTTCTACCGGTGCTTTCAAAACGGCGTTGACGTCATCGAATTTTAGTCCATAACTCTGATTCACGTGTCTCCAATATTAAATGACTTTGGCCAACACTGGCCTATCATTTTGTTAAGCACTCCCTCCTGCATAGGCTGGTGATATTTCATGTGCAAGCCACTCTCTTGCTATCGAGTTCGAGTCCACAAAACAGTTTGGGACAAATTTTAGCGGACGAGATCATTTTAATTCAAGCCCAAAAACCGCAGCAAAAGTTTGTGGATCTGAATAAAAATGAATAGATAGAAAGAGGAAGGAATGAGCTTCGGAACAAGTACTAAATATATGGTGGAAACACTACTTCGCATTCCAAAGCATTATTCCAAAGTTTGTGGTCCAAAAATCCGACATCGATTTTGCAACAACCTAATAGTTGGCCCGTCCATTCCTCGGCTCTATCATCTGCGCTTCAAAACAGTGTATCCTCAAAAAGTTTCGAGTCAAAAACTCGTCCGTCCTGCTCTACTCGATAATGATGGACGTATGCAAAACTGATACTGTTCGTTATTCCATTGTTAGTAAGCGAACTACGAATACTTTGAGCATAAAACTTGAAAGGCCCTCTCGTGGCATTTTGTAGTTAGCACCATTACACTCTCTGGTGGGAACTTAGGTTAGCTGGTTATGACTGGACAGTACAAGGAGATTTGACCCAAATGAAGAGTGAAGGAGAAAAAATAGAGGAAGAAAGTGATGAAGGATGTGTTCCATGGAATACAGACGGTAATAATTGGCGCTTATCAAGACTCGCATAGATGCATGGTCAACAGTTAGCCCTTTAACACTCAAACAAGGTGAACATATGAAGATCCTCTTTTACTAGTGGAGATTCATCAACAATTAGTCACAATCATCACTAAACCCATCCCCATTTCGCTAGTCATTAACTACCCAATCAATATGGGGGGGGGGCAAATCATTGGCGTTTTTTTCAAGTCGCAAACAGAGCTAGTTAAGGACATTCCCAAACTACGGGGTGACACGAAATTATGGAATGGAATTTCATTTGGTTTTTTCTCGTAAGATGAGCCGGTTAGAATGACTTCGACTACATATTCCTGTAGCCACTGATCTACGTTATAGATGCGATTTAGAGAAGATCTAAGGTCGGCAGTTATTCGCATGACAGAAAGCGGGGATGGAGTTCTGGAAATATCGAGTTCGTTGAGTGTTCCACATTCGAAGTTTTTAAAAGCTCTGAAGCACTTTCAGGAGACAGGGACAAATGAGGATCGCCCGGAAAGGGGACGACCTAAAACCTCAAATAACGCAGGTAACCAGAAAACATCCCCAATCGAATTGGAAGTAAGCTGCGAGCTAAAATTAATTACACGAGAATAATGGCAAGGGCGACTGGGATCTCGAGAGAATCTATCCGGATGATTCTCATGGAGACTGGACTGAAGGCGCACAAGGAAGTGGAAGGTCACCTGATTACTGAGCAAGCGATAGTCAAGTGGCCGGAACTCTGCAAGAGGTTGCGGAAACGTTTTGCTGCTGATCGACATTGAACCATCCTGTCTTCGGACGAGAAGTGGTTCGATATCGAAAAAGCTCACGGTCGTCAGAATGATCGGATGTGGTTGAAGGGCAAGGTAGCACTAGAGGAGAGGATGATATATAGAAGGTAAAAACAGAAACAAGCAGTCGTCTGGGCAGGAGTAACCTCCACCGGCGAGACTTCACTCTTATTCGTGCCCGAGGGAGTCAAGGTCCAAGGGTTTCAGTACCGTGAGATCCTATAAAACAAGGTTGTGACTTGGACCAGGCAGCATTTTGAAGGGGAGATGTAGACCTTCTCATATAATGGTGCCATCTCTCATTAGTCCAAAAGAACGCGAGAATGGATCGCGACGATCTTTCCGGACTTCATCTTAGGGGGTATAAGACCTCAACGACCTGGTCATTGGCCAGCAAGATCATCCGTTTCGACCCCGTTAGACTACTCTATCTGAGACATGATGGAGCAATTTGCCTGTGCAAAGCCCCATACAACAGTTGAAGCCCTGAGAAAGGATCTGGCGGAAACCTGGAAGAATTTTCCCGCGGACATCATCGCCAAAGCAGTGGACGACTCTCCAAGGCGATTGAAGAAGCGGAGCGAATGGCGTCCATTTTGAGCAAGGCTAATCGTTATGATGGATAGTCTCCTAATATGCACAAACGAAGTCCTTGCCTTCGATTACTATGAAAAAACATGGCACGAAAAATCCGTTCCATAAATTTTTGTCACCCTGTGTACTATAAATATGTACATGTATTGCTTGAACACATACTTGAAAGGTGAGTATGTACAATGCGTTTCATAAATATCAAAATTTATAGGTTTACCTGTACTTTGGAAGATACTGCCCATTCCATTGATTTCGCCATGTCAGAAAACCTCCTATTCGGAAATTTCATGTGGCGACCTCTAAATCCTGGTCAATTCGCTGAAATTTTCGATATCAGTTCCACATCGGACGGTTTCATAAATATTTATGTTGTGAAAAAGTCAAAAATTTGTCTGCAATAATTGTCTTTTACCAAGTTGTAGGAATTTTCTCGTTACGGATTGCCCAGAAAATTTTTCTCTGCATACCATCCACATGGTTTTCGACGCCGCAACACTCCAGTACTTCCCATGCAGCCATTACACCACCATTACCTGACCATGAGAAACTCAAACAAGATTCAGCTCGCAAATCTAATACCCGCTCGGACAGCGCGCCATACCGCAGCTTTCGAGGCATTGGGTGGAACACTTGAACAACCTAGAATTTTCATTGATTCAGTGATTTGGGGCGGAAATTCCATTTTTTTATTCGGAATGCGCTTGGGTGAGAGCCTACTACCTAGTGTGGGTANCCATGAGAAACTCAAACAAGATTCAGCTCGCAAATCTAATACCCGCTCGGACAGCGCGCCATACCGCAGCTTTCGAGGCATTGGATGGAACACTTGAACAACCTAGAATTTTCATTGATTCAGTGATTTGGGGCGGAAATTCCATTTTTTTTCATTCGGAATGCGCTTGGGTGAGAGCCTACTACCTAGTGTGGGTAAGGGTTGAACTCGATGCCAATTGAAAAATTCGCTTTTAGTCTTGACTGTCATGCAGATGGTAATCTGCAGCACATTTTCCTTATTTACCTATTCTGGTCCTAATGGGGAGAGTTATGCAGAAATTGGTTGCTGCTTCCTGAGAAGAGAGACGATGCCGCTGGCAATAGAATATGCCTATCTACTCAGGCAGGGAAATTGAGCCTCGCATTGTAATGCTACTATTATTTTTCTGCACATACATATTTTTATTTTTTTATTTGCGGTGAGCTCAACATCAAATAATTTGAGGTTGTTCGTACTGCATACGTACATATTTATGAATCATCTGGTATAGGTACGGATACCAAGGATTTGAGCGTGCGGACCAGTCTTTAGAAGTCGTGATATGAAAATTGTGGACAGGGGTTTTTCTGAGATACCAAATTCACTAATCTTGGTGGTGGGTTCCGAAAATGAGCGCAATGAAGCGAAACCTACAAATATTGAGTTGTCTATATATTTATGAAACACAATGTAGTAGGTTGTAGGAAAGTTCTCGCAGAGGAATTAACAATATTAGCGTCTGCGCTAGAATTCTCATCNGTGGAAACACTACTTCGCATTCCAAAGCATTATTCCAAAGTTTGTGGTCCAAAAATCCGACATCGATTTTGCAACAACCTAATACTTCAAAAAAATGTTCGATTCCTATGCTCAGAAGAAGCGCTTTTTTGGCAACTACCTCATGCATTCAAACATACGTTCTCGTAAGAGTGGCTCACCTTTATAAAATGTTGTGCTGTTCGCATGTGCCTCATGCAGACAAAACGGGAATGTACCGTCCAACGCAGCACTCTTCAGTCATGCACCCTTGAACCGCTTGTTTTATCGTTCCTTCTACTAACAACGCAAGGATACCAGATGTCCGTTGCATTTCAAAATGAGATATGCATAGTAATGTGAAGTTGAGAATGCTGATCTGTAATATGTTCTCCATCAGTGCTCAATGCCATTGCAGGAAAAGTTATGACCCCGCATGTGCAGTGTATATGTACATAGACTTTCTACTATCATCTACTGTAACTACACGGAAACAGCGTTGCTATGCAAAATGAATACAGGATTTGTGATCAGCAGTCCAGGTAACCCCATGTGCGAAATTTCACCGAAGAAATACCTGTTTACGCCGGTTTGCCAAAGATGGAAGTACTTGTACCTGTCGTATCAAGGGAATTCCACATATGTAGGCATAAGCAAGTTCAGGCACCTCGCAGAATCCTTAAAAAATTTAGCAGAGGAGGGTTATTTAAGGCGCTGATCACGAATGTCAACATAAGTTTGAGTGGCACTACCATTTGAATGCCAAAATGGACAATTTCTTCCGGTGTGCCACAGTATTTCTACCGTAACCCTAGAAAAATGGGCTTGCGGTTTAAAATGGGTACTATATTCGTGTTCAGCACTTCAGATACTATGGAGAGTTTCAGTGTTAAAAAATTCCAGAAAATTTGGGCCACATATGCACCATACACCTACCATCAGCAGTTTCACTGCTAACAAAGACGAGTTGATGAGAATCCTTCAAAAAGCTCCATTTTCAGAGTGGAACTGCAAGGGAAAGAACGTTGTAAAATAGCATAGAATGGATTCTCAAAGGAAAACTGCTCGTGGAGGAGAAATGTAAAAGCTGTGTACATAACCTGCGACAGGGATTGAACCTGGTAGCGTTTGCTTGAAGAGCGAGACACCTACCACTACACCTGAACGCACCTGACCTACACGATCAATGAGACCCTTGTGAATGATCCGACTTCGACAGAACGAGTGTAGATGAACTCTCTTCTCTCTTGAAATTTTTCAGATAGGGTTCTTTGGACTGCTGATAACAAATTCTGCATCCATTTTGCACGGTTACTTAATTTTCTTACAGTTTTGGTGGACGAAAGTGGAAACTGCACGTTTATACTGCAATACAAGGTCGTAACTGTTTCTGCAGTGGCGTTGAGCGCAAACAGAAAACATAATGGATATCAACATAATCAGCTTCACACTGGGATGAGTACCCCATTTTGGAATTCCGCAGACATCTGGTATCCTTCATTCATAAATAAACAGTCTGCTTACTGTGATGATCGATCGCTGATGTGTTGGAATCACCTCATGCCTGCGGAGCGGCCAGCGAGCGATGAGCATTTCACCGCAATTAACCTGAAAACGCTGAAAACAGCACGTTTTTCGCTTCCATTATGAACGAATGCATCGATAAATCAACTATCTATAATATTTATTATTCGCCATTGTTTACACGTGATGAATGATAAGTGGAGGCCACCTTTGGCTTTGGAAAATCCGCTCACCACGGGGCTTCGCCAAAGAGGATAGGAGATCAAATGTGCCTATTTCTGAGGCCGACTCCTCAGGTCTCATCAGCCAATTATGCAAAAAGAGCATGCGTGCTTCTGAGTTTGGACCAAATCTCAGTTCCTTTTTCGTCGTCACTCTGAGACTCAGAATCCAGGAAATGTATATTGTGATTCCGTAAGAATGCGCTGACTCGGACAAGTTTGATATCGATAGAAAGCGGCTCGAGTATTCGGCAATCAGAGCCAACATAATGGGTTGTACACTGGAGGCTTTCACCATGGTTTCTGCGAGATATTGGAACTCAGCATCGTCGTCGTTCGTTTAACTCTACTTTTCATATGTACTGGCTGCAGACAGTCCAAGACGGCATCTGTCTGAACAGCTCCATGATGATTCATGGCGGGCAGTTGTCGACCTCAGCAGTCAATGCAAATTAATGTTGAAGGCGTGGGGCTACGGCGGTAACACTAGTATTACACCTTGAGGATAATTTCAGAAGACTGCTACGGTGCATCCCAAATGAAGACTTTGCCTGATGCACGGTCCCTTTCCAGTAGAAATGTTCAAAATAGAACAGTCTCACGGCTCATCTTTTTTTGAACTCACTACTAATGATACTTTTCTGAATACGAGCGGAAAATTACCCACGGCAGATATTGTGTTGGAGCAACACTCACACTCCCAGGTTTTTCTCATTTTGTAACTCATGTATGCAATGGTTGCGAATAGATCCGTCACAGGTAGAGATTAAAAGGAGGAAGTGGGGTATGGCATAATCATCTCAAATTGAATTCAATCTGTCTAACGTGATCGCAATAGATTTTATGTAATAAAATATGTGCACATAATCAATAACAGACATGCCTGTCCTAACATGAATGTGCCCACATTTGAATTTTGTAAGAATCGCCGGTCACACAGCTATGAATGAAAAGATCATCAAATACGGGGTGACAAGAAATTATGGAACGGAATTTCATTTGGTTTTTTCTCTTAAGATGAGCCGGTTGGAATGACTTCGACTACATATTCCTGTAGCCACCGATCTACGTTATAGATGCGATCTAGAGAAGATTTGAGGTCGGCAATTGTTTGCATGACAGAAAGCGGGAATGGAGTTCTGGAAATATCGAGTTTGTTGAATGTTCCACATTCGAAGTTTTCGAAAGCTCTGAAGCACTTTCAAGAGACAGGAACCAATGATAGCCGCCCGGAAAGGGGTCGACCTATAACCGCAAATAACGCAGGTAACCAGAAAAAAGTCCCCAGTCGGATTGAAAGAAAGCTGCGAGCTAAAATTAATTTCACGAGAGTAATGGCAGGGGCGATTGGGATCTCGATAGAATCTATGCGGATGATTCTCAGGGAGGCTGGACTGAAGGCGCACAAGGAAGTGGAAGGTCACCTGATTACTGAGCAAGCGAAAATTAAATGGTTGGGACTCTGCAAGAGGTTGCGGAAACGTTTTTTCTGCGGGTCGGCATCGACCCATCCTGTTTTCGGACGAGAAATGGTTCTATATCGAAAAAGCTCACAATCATCAGAACGACTAGATATGGTTGAAGGTTAAGGTAGCACTAGAGGAGAGGATGATATACAGAAGGTAAAAACTTGCACAAGCAGTCCTCTGGGCAGGAGTGACCTCCACCGGCAAGACTCCACTCTTATTAGTGCTCGAGGAAGTCAAGGTCCAAGGATCTCAGTACCGTGGGATCCTAGAAAACAAAGTTGGGACCAGGGCCAGGCAGCATTCTGGAGAGGAGATGTAGAACTTCTCATAGAATGGCGCCCTCTCTCATAAGTCCGAAGGAACGCGAAAATGGATCGCAAGAATCTTCCCGGACTCCATCTCAGTGGACATAAGACCTCAACGACCTTGTCATTGGTCAGCAAGTTCACCCGTTTCCAACCCGTTAGACTACTCTGTCTGAGACATACTGGAGTAATTTGCCTGTTCGAAGCCCCGCTCAACAGTTGAGGCCCTGAGAAAGGATCTGACGGAAATCTGGAACAAGTTTCCCGCGGACATCATCGCCAAAACAGTGGACGACTTTCTAAGGCGGTTGAAGAAGCGCATCAAAGCGAACGGCAACCATCTTGAGCAAGGCTGATCGTTATGATGGATAGTCTCCTAATATGTACAAACGAAATTCTTGCCTTCGATTACTATGAAAAAACATGGCACGAAATATCCGTTCCATAATTTTTTGTCACCCTGTAGAGCGGAGTTACTTATATTTCCTCTAAATTCTTGTGTTTATGTGCTGTGCCAGCCTATGAAAGGGGTGCCGGAGATAGGAGAAGCTCACTTATTACTCTTTTGATATTGGTGCCAGACTGACATTTATTCGCCATCTCGTCATCTACTATCTGTCATCTCGTTGTCTACTACTGTACACACATATCCTGCTGCCGCCGTCCGTCAGAAGAAACAACGTCATCTGTTGCACCAGAGATTTTTGGTATGGCCACCAAGTCAGTATAATAAGGTTTTGTATTAAACCCTAACTCGTCAGTGGCGGGACACCAGCAGGCCTGATATTCCATGAAACCAAAAGCAGCGAAAGTAACAGCTCTAGTTTGTCAGTTTTTCAAGCATGCGTCATCTATCTGTAGAGCGTGATGCGCTACTAACACTATGATTCGCTATGATAGATAGGATCTGACTTGCATGTGGTGTTAATGGAACCATCCTTGTAACCAACATAACAGTGCCGTTTTTCTGAGCAAACTCTCTCTTCATGGTCCAGAAGCGGCAAGTCTGCTGACCCTACGTGTAACGTTCTCCTAAATCAAAGAGTCGCCTCAGTGCTAACCCTCCGGCTATGTTCTCGGTGCTTTACTATCTCAGAGATCTATGCTCTCTTGAAGTTTTGCAGCGCTTGCAGTTATCCACCTGTTTTTCAGTGCTTCATGCTTTAGTAATTGATGGTGGGTAAGTTGAAATGTGCAAATACTCGGTTTCGGTGCTAGCAAGAAGAAAACGATTAAGAACCAGATTTTTTCAACTTCACCTTCTCCTATTTTCTTCCATTCTTTCCAGTCTGCACAGAGACTGGACTATTTCAAATACTTTATTTGCCCGCATGCTTCATCTGTATCTCCCCACAACTGATCAAAATGGCAATTTTTGATGTCCCAACTCACCATATGGTATTAACACGGGGTTGTACTTATATTCACAGATGGAATTATCTTGACATTTGTAATTGAAAAACTCCTGCAGATTTGTCAAGACCATAGAAAGAGTTGACAAAACGTTTAATAATTAACATGATCAAAAATTGCAGTTACCAGGTAGTGTAAAACAACAAAAATCTTGGCAATCGTTATTCTAATTCATTGCTTCCAAAAACGAAATACCTCAGTCTCGAGGCACTTGAGCTCACCATTTCAACGGAAGCTACCCATTGTTACCAGTAGTTCAAGAAACCAACTCACCGCAATATGATGGACGTGTTAGTCACTTAGTGGAAAGTGTTAGACTGAGATTGACTTTATCGTCAGAGCAGGTTTCTTTTTGGAGACATTGTCGCGAAGCGATCGCTTCTCTCCAAAGGAAGCCCGAGGCACCGTACTCATGATCGCGCCGGCGATTGTGATCTGATTTTGACCACATCCGCCCTATCGGCTGTCTATATGTTCGATGTGTAGGTGCCTCAGTTTTCTGCGACTCTTCCGCCCGGTCTTTTCTTGTTCTCATCAATCATTTTCCCTTTCAGGCCGCAATTTTTATTACATTCATAAATACGTATCTTTATCACATTCTTTTATTTGCAGGGGCGCCATTCTACTACATATTAGCCCATGAGGCTTGATAGTCCTGGACCCTCATCGATTCAGTACATGAAGCCAGCCCCCAACTCTAGTATATGGTGATGCTCATTAACATTCCTTTATCTACCTGCTTTCACCACTCACCAAAATCATTGAACCTAATGTTAGTATTTGGAATAATAAACTGTTTTCGATCTTGCTTTACCCAGTTCCAACGCTGGTTTATCCAACCGCTATTTTACCAATAATTGTTCTCACTTTTGCTCTGTGATTTGGTACGTGTGGCATTGGGTGGTCGTACGGGTCCACTAAGCCTCCGACTCGCGACAGACATCGTATTGAAGTTCTGCAGCAGATCTCCTCTAGAGCGGAATTTTTTTTTAGCATAAATTCAAAAAGGGGAGCTTTTAGCACGGATGAATACCCCTTATTTTCGCTTGCTTTTGAGGCGGGATCGTTGCCGACGGCATGTACGAAAACAACGATTGTCTCATTCAGCTTGTCCATGATAGCGTAAGAAATCTATAACCACCAAGAAACGAATGTCCTAGGCTTAGCTAGACGTCGAAGTGATACGCCGCGTGAAGCTACGAGAGCCACAGGTGACTAACAACAACATGACTACCACTAGTGGAAAGTGGTAGTCATGTTGTTTTTGGGCTGAAATGCTTGTCCCCTTCCCTTTCCCCTTCATTTTTACTTTATATAATAATTATTCCGGGCTTTCGCTAATGTCGTGCGGTAGCCAGTTGCCGATCTCAAACCGTGCAAAAACCATTGCACATGAAAACGGAATCCGCCAGCACGAGAATGGCAGCAGTACCATTAAGAGAATAATTTCTGCGGTAGCTTTGAAGGCAGTGTCTCACCTCATTTTCGTTTTCGGGTTATCAACAGAACCTGGACCTCCCCGACGCGCTGAGTTCAGCGATGTGTATGATTTCTAACGAAACTGTCAAAAACCCCGTTTATGAGGGACCAATCCATCCTGGCGCGGACGAGTTCCTCGCCAAGGAAGGCGCATGTCTTGCCATACACCTCCGCTGATCTCATTGATCGCACAGGTGTTCTCATTGCCAAAAGGCGGGAGGCGTCTCGTACACCGGCCGAGAATTTGTGCAAAGTCTGCACAAGTTCTCGGCCGAGGTCGCTGAGGTGAGACACTGCCTTTAAGTGCACAGATCACTTGGATGTGATGTGCGCGTCGTCTTCAACTGGCGTCAAGCGTACATCAAAGTGCAGGACCACTTCGCCTACCTTTCCGAGATCTCTGTAGCCTCTGTAGCAAGTCATAAAAAATAAGGACTTGCCCAAAACACTTGCAAACTTGATTCTCAGTATTATGATCTTGCGAACTACATAATTTGAATTCATCACCACTTTGAGAAAATAGTTGTCGATGGGCTTTCCATCGAGTACTTATTTTGCTGAAGGGCTCCTTATCATGATCATTTGTTCTCATTGAACAAAACTCATGAAACCCTCTGAAAGGGTGCTAACTCAATTAATTTCATGTAATCCAGCTCGTGCGAGTATTCAGGAGTTTCATTCTAAGGGAGATCCAAGGGAGGCAAAGATAGTGCCATATTTATACCAGGTTCAGTTTTTGCAACTACTTAGCAAGAGAGTGCTTGAAACAATCATTCAGCTAGCTTTTCCTTTTCCACCTACATATTTTGCGAGGAAGCAGTAGAAACAACTATTTAGCTAGATTTTCTTTCTGCTAGTCTCAAAATGCAGAACTTGCTTTCCAAAAACTAGTAGAATGGTTGTAACAGAGGTTCTGAGTTCTTTTTGTTAATGTAAATGCTTCTTCATGCTTTTCCGATTACGATTAAATGGTGTGCCTAATTACATAGATGGGGCTGCCGATTTCAATATTCAGAGCTTCCGGTTGAACCACAAACACATCAGAAAATAGGGGATATTACCATTTACCAGTTGTTCCCTACTCTTCTTGATATAACCACAGAAATGTGCGAACCGGTTGAAAACTGTCCGGCGAGATAGTCCCAAAGATGGACCTGTATTTAAAGAAGCGTTGTCGCCTCCATTTTGAAGCTCATGCTTTTTGTCTACCTATTTGCATTTGCAGTGAAGTCTACTTCTTTAGAATTCTTCAAAGCCGTTTGCTCCTTTTATTTCGTTATCTATGTGACAAGCATTCAGGTTGTTTCGCTGTCCACAGCTTCTTATCTAGCTAGAGAGTGGCCTCAAGGTTATGTGGGGTAAATTGCGTTGTATTTGTAAAAATGACTGAATAGGGAATGAAAACAACAATGTATGGTTCAAGCGGAATGCAACCACCCAATGAAGTTTTCCGGCGAAGAAAGCAAAAAAAATCGTCAAAGAAGTTAATGACCATCATAGGCTCATGGTCGAGGGAAAGCAAAGAAATGGAAAAACGTAATAACTTGCGCTTATGTGACCCGTTCCTTGGGGAGTGGGCCCATATCTGGATAACTGAATGGTGCGGGATTGAATTTCTTGCACGTACATATACATTGGTATTCGAACGAATATTTTCGAACGAATATCCGAATAATTCGAAACTTCTGTTATTCGAATGTTCAAATAACTCGAAAAATGCAAAAATTCGGTTATTCGAATGTTCGAATTATTCGAAAAGCCGTAAAGTTCGATTGATCGAATATTCGAATTTTTCGGAAAGATGAAATATTCGATTATTCGAATTATTTGAAAAATTGAAAAATACCATTATTCGAATATTCGAAATATTCGAAAAGTTGAATTATTCGATTATTCGAATATTTGAATATTCGAGCACTCATAATTCGAATAGTAGGTCGGATGATAAGATTACTGCAGATCCGATGACGCATTTCGAGCGTTGACTTTGGCAGATCAAAAATCGCATTACAGAAAAATTTTCAATTAAGTTTTAACCATGCAATCTGCATTCCTCTGCCTATCTCCATTAAGAACGAATCTGGGCTTTGCAGAACCTTTGAGATCGGTGATTCTGTTTTGAGCAGAAACGTTGCAACCCGAGGATTTTCCCAAATGAGAAGTCAACTGCTTGAATTGGAGTTTGCATCTTTTCCCACTGACCACTGAAGGGCACTTCTATGGCTATGTCTTTGAGGAAAAAAGCGCTAATATATACACTGGCTGGGCATCGATAGCGAATGAACGCGGTCATTGGAACACGCCCGGGCACTTGTCACGTCACGGATAACTCCAAAGACGGTTTCGGGACTTTGTTCTGATCTGAGCAGCGTACACTTTGACCGACATCATCCAGGAATGATCCTCCATGTTGCGTAAAATAAAAAAAAATCAAGTCGCATTTTTAGTTCAGCTGTAGCTCAATTCGAAAATGACCCAATTTTTACAAAACATTTTTCCTTCTACGTGGCCATAAACGAGTGCATGACGAAGGTCTACGTATGTCATCATCGAGATTTCGGACTGGTCTTTTTGTGATATCTTCCGCAAGTGCCTTTAAAATGCCGTCGTCAACCTCAAATATACGCGCATGACTATGTTGAACGTTGAGTCTTCCGTCTCAGATATGCGTTTCTTAAACAGCATTTCTTACCCCCAATTTCTTCGCTTAATATCCCTTGCTTTTCATGTATACTGCGTTGGTAGAAAGACTGGCTAATGTTATAGATTGAGACGACTTTTTGCACTCGCATTCCCTTAGATTTATTCCCTACGAAACAAAAAAAAATGATTAGATTTGGGGAAAACATTTCTATGCCTAATCAGAGAGCCACTACAATTCGCATTTCAAAATATCGACAATGATTTTGCAACAGTCTATTAAGTGCCGACAAATCCTAAACCTCCTCGTCGCACTGAGTCCTACAATTTACGACAAAAGGCGCAAAGGTGACAATGACCCCATGATCAGAAGTGTACTAGATTTTGTGGACCACTTAGGGAAAGCGGTCTCTGTGATATTTTAACATTCCAAGTTCGAAGTTGAGGTGGGAGATTGCTTTATAGTTGCTACCACAGTGTGTCATGCTTCTGTGTGTATGCTTTGCGATCGTTGCTCCGAGATGGTTTGTCGTGGTATATACATACAGGGTGACAACAAAGTCTTTGGCCACGCTTTGCAACTCATAAAAATTCCTGTAGGTTAGACAAGGGAACCAAAATTTAATATGAGTTTACACAATGCATGAGCTTCAAAAACCACTATTAAGATTCCGAGCAAATCTCCAGTCTTTCCGATGCAGGCCTCAAAACTCTCACGAACCGCGTAGCCTAGAGCCCGCATCTCCTCAGGGTCAACTCAACCCTACAACTTTCACAGGGTTTCAGCGATAGGTCCCATAATTTTATGGAAGCAAGGTAAAGAAGTGTGCTATAAAGCAAATATACGGTTGTATCCAGATATGTTGGTATCGAGGAGTATGAGGAATATTTCGTGAACGTGTCATAGTCACCGAAGTGACCTCACAACCAATGTTTTATGATTTTTCTTCAAAAGTAGTTACAAAATTGCTTTAAAAGGTCCCACCCATGCATATGTTGTGCGGTTGGGACTTAGCAAGAAAACGCAATCATGGATTCGTACATCGATACTTTGAGCACTGACTTCACCTCTGTGTTTTCGCAAAAACTGCAACAGATGAACACCTGGTGGTTTTTGCTCCAAAGAAGGACAACAATAGGAAATACTGCTAGAAATGAAATTGCATTCACATTTGGTCAGTTTCGGAAAACTAATGCCTTTCAATGTGTTCTCCACAAAAATTTTCTGGCAAGAAATCATGGCAGACCTCATCCGGCGGCCACGCTGATGGCGCGCGCACCACTTTCAGAACTAAATTCACCCCAGCTGCCGCGATCTTTGTCGCAGAAATCTGTACTTTTGGGGGAATATAGAGGACACTTTGGGCATCATTCACAATATTTTTCATGTCGGTTCTCTTTTGTAGCAGAGAGTTACACCAACTAATGCGGTGAAATGCTGTCATTTTGTATAATTCCTTTCAAAAATTATCTTTCCCAATATTGTAGCTCAGAAGATGTAGAAGATGCGCAATTTTGATAATTCTGATGCGCTTCAATAGTTTTCTGCGAAAAATGAGCAGAGCATGGGAGAAATAGAATTTTTTACCACGCTCTGCAGGAAATGAGCAACCGCATCTTCGCACTACTTTACTTTATGATGCTGCCATTTTACTCAAAGGCTTTGACACTGTGTCAGATACTAAATGTATGTTGGTAGCGACATATGCAACACAACCAACACCATTGCCACCAATTGTTTGCCGAAGTTGCCAGAGAAAATTTCTGTGAAAATTTTGGCCAAAGACTTTGTTGTCACCCTGTAGGACTAGCTGCGTACTTGAGCACATCGGCATGCTGGATCCTTCCAAACCTTTTCAGGATGCTATCGTTGTCGTATCCTACGTTGAAGTGCTTGTTCTGGATAGCAGCAGATGTTCCGTGGATGTTTTGTTCCTGTTTTACTACGTATTTCTCCGCAATTTTGATATCCGCTACGTTCGGAGTCACCGTTTGAACACCAATATCCAGGAGCTGTAGATCCCTATTCTTGCTCGAATGTCGGGAGCGGAGAGGGTGGGCAACTATCCACGTTAGCTTGGAGCAGCTGCTAACAGTTTCTGCCGGCCAAATGGTATAACATCTGCTTTCTCTTCTTCGGTACTCTGGGTAGCAAGCATTCCGACGTCTTCAGTGGTGTCTCGTTGCATGTCTCGTTTTTTTTGTTTGCTGTTGTGTACCCAGGATAATGCAATCGTAGAATCGCTCAATACACTCACTCTCGCGAACTTCTACTCCGCACTTCGGAATAGTCGATTCAGCTACGCTTAATCCAAGAAGGACTGGTAGTAGCTCCAGTCTTGGGATGGTCTGTTCCTCCCTTAACGGTGCAACCTTTGATTTCGCTGTAAAGAGTTGCGTATCCACCTTTCCTAAATGCATATGCTCGCTTCGAACTGTCAACGAAGGGTGACAGGATATACTCATCTTCCGGATCCTTCTCCAACACCTTCCTCGGAATCGATTTATTTGAGCTGATAGTGTTGCTTCTGAATGAGTTCCAATTGCTTCGCTTGGCGTGTCCCATACAAGGTCCATTTTGTGTATATCCTGTAGGAACACCTTGGCTGGAACAATGAGGGATATAGGTAGTCCTAATGGATCAAAGCTGAATCTGTTTATTTGGCTGAGTAACATTCCTTTGCAGACTTTTTTCTGCGTTTTTTTTTCAGTGCACGCAAAGTAAAAGGTGTCGTCGATGGAGTTTCGGCTGAGTCCGTGCACTTTGATCTCCTTGTCTTTTGCTCTGTCCAATTCTTTGATGCTGTCGTTGACTGTTGAAGGGTTGGACAGGTAATCCCGCAGCTTTATTCCGATTGAAGAGAACAACTGCTTGGAGGCAGCATATTCCCTGATCAAGTCAACGGAAGTTTCTCCTTCCAAGAGGATGTTGTCCTTATAGGGACACAGTTCTTTCCATATGAGACTGTTTCTCTGCTCGACAGTACGGATTGATTCAGAGTAGCTGGACTAACATTTATTCCGGATGGAACTCTGCAGAAGTTTTTTTTTTCATTATTTTTTAAACAATTTTTATTATGTATTTATTATCATATTTAATATTTTTATTAATTTTATTTTCCGTCTGGGTCCCCAAAACTGCGGAGACTCCAATTTTTCTCCCACGCCCTCCCCCCCCCTCCCGCCCACTTTCTGCGTCCGCCACTACTGAGATCCTCTTCTGATAGCTCTGCCGTAGTCAACAGTGTAGTCAGCTTCTGTTCCGTGTGTACTGACAATATTTTCAGTTTCTCTGGGCTATGGAGGCACTTCAGTGTAACTTGTACCTCACTGAAGTTGGAGCTTTAACGTAATTCACCCATTCACCCATTGTGGTGAATGACGTGGATCCGGTGACCCTGAGCTTGAGCGTTTCGCTGATTTCGTATTTGCCTTTTTGAGCATTAGAGTCAAGAGGTAAAGCAATGGTTGGTAGTCCCATTCGGCTTCACTGAATATCATCGCTGTGGCGACTTGAAGAACACAGTTATTGTTGACCGATGGTGTTTTGTGCAGTGCGGGTATCTGGCGTCCATTTTGCGAATTGCGCATGCTTTGGACGTTTCTTACATCACCTTGCTGACGGTGGTTACAGTTGATTGGCGGCTGTTGAGAACGAGCCGCTAGTGGCTGTTGGACCTCCCTTCCCTGTTGTCGAGGGAGGGTGATAATGGTTCTGGGCGGTGCAAGGCGACAACTGGCCAGCCAGCTCCGCAGTGAATCAACGCAGGGAGTTGTCAAGCTCAGCAGTGAATAGGAATCAAATCTGAAGGCATTAGGCTACGGCGATAGCAGTAACAACAACCCTTAAGAACGATATCAGGGGACTCACTGCTCTTTCGGCCTGATGAAATTGAGTAATGCACTGGTCGTTTTCAATGGAAATGTTTGAAAACGCATAGTTTTTCAGACTTTTTGCACTTTGTAACTTCTGTTTGTATATGTTACTGATTCAATACATTCAATATGAGATTTAACTGGGAAGGGGAAACTAGGCATAATCAGATTTAATTGGGTTTAATCTGCTCAGTGTGTCGACAACAGGTATTGTGTGAAAGAATTCCCAATTAAATCTCAACCTGTCATGAATCGCTAACAATTACAAACACCAGTGGCAAAGTGCGAAAAATTCCATTTCAATCCCAACATTGTGTGAAAAAATCTGTTGTCGACACACTGGACAGACTAAACCCAATTAGGTCTGATTATGCCAACCACCCCCTTCCCAATTCAATCTCAACCTGTTATGAAGCGCTAACAATCACAAACGCATGATACAAAGTGCGAAAATTACTAAAACTATGCATTTTCAAACATTCCTACTGAAAACACGCCGTGTATCAGTCATTTTCATCAAAGAGCAGTGACTCAAACGCAGAACCAACGGAAATTTTGTTCTCACAGATTTTACTGTGTTCCTGTGTTTCTCACTACAGTGTACATTAATGCGGTGATCAGTTTCGACAATTTCTAAGAAAAAGACGGTTTGCGTTGCCACCAGTTTATCCCGTTTGCAGAAAGTGGCCGAGTTGCCCGCGCTTGAAATGGAAGAATTTGGGAATGGAAGCAAGTTTCGTCAAGCATTGAGGTCCCCCCCATACTGTGCGCCCAGGGTCTCTGACGGATTCTTTTGTTTCGGGTCATCCAAGCGCTGGTATACTTAGACTCGTATTGAGCGTTCAGATTACGGGTAAAGTATCTCGGTTGAGGACTTCTTTACCTTCTGGAGTGGGAGAGCGGCCTTAAACCCGTCATGTGAAGAGTATCGTACCAAAGTGTTTTTTCTTTCTTTCTCGGAGGGACAGGGATATTTTCTGCCTCCGTGTTCTAATTTCTTAGAGTGCTGTTGAACTACGCGTAGCCCTCATTTCTTACGAACTTTGATAACTACGACGGTGCAACATCCGTAGAATTGTTGGCATCATTGCTAGGTATCCAAAGTGACCAAAATCTCAAACACGGAAATTTCCGTGAGTGCAACCATTGCAGATGAAAAGTGACTTACAATGGCGCCTACAGTTGTAGAAGCTGTATTTTTTGAGAACAAAGCCGGGAGCCGTTAGTATAGAGGCCATTAGGGTGGTTGTGATTGGCAAATACGCAAACACCTCCAGTCGGCATCAAACATTTTTTGAGTCAGCGTGCCCTTGTAGTATCACAATATTCTATTCATGGCTTCTAAGTAGCATATCGGCGATCCTTCCACGTGTACAATACATTTACTTAACCCATTGACGACAGCGCGGCTCACCGGTGAGCCGCACTTTTTTGGTCGCGTGGGACCGTGTAGCTCACTGGTGAGCCGCCCTCTTGTAACAAGCTTAGACATTCGCTCGGGAGTCCCGCACTACAAAATGATGACTCCCGCTCAAGGATGAGCGGTAGTCATCAAAAACTTTGAGTTTTTGTCCCGCAACATCCCGATTTTGTCCCGCAAGCTCCGGCGGGAGATCGGATTTTGTCCCGCAGCTTATCATGATTCGGGAGACCGTATTTTGTCCCGAAATTAAAGCAGCTCACTTGTTCAAAAATGATTTCCATATAACTCCGATTTGCGTGGCTGCTTAGAGCATACAGTCATCGTAATCCATGAACAACAGTAAACCATACTTTTTATTATTGGAACAGAAAAACGAACAATAAACAAATCACAGAAAAGTGTTAATAAAAAAAACTAAAACTAGTAATACAGGCAAGTAGGCAGCATTAGCCAAACGAACATATCTTTCCGAGGTTCGGATGACTCGGCCTTTCTAAAAAGACAGTTCCTGAATATAACATATGTTATTCACGAGGAATGAAAGTCTCGCGTTTGATGGAAGCAATGATTGGTGAGGTGACCGATAGGTGAACGCGCGGACGTCGCCCCTGAATGGCTGTACTAGTTTGCTGATTTAGGATTTGAAACTTCGAGAAGAAAAGATGAGGCCGTTTAAATCATAGACTCACAAAGGCTTTCCTATCGCAGTGCGCGCTAGGACAGACCAGGCAATGCATGCTTCACATAATTCGTCAAAAACTGCTTCTCTATCAGTGTCGTTACTCGCTAGTTCAATCCAGAACCAAAACGTTGTGGGCACCACTTGAAATCAGGGTGAAATGGTGTCATAAGAATTATTACTTTGACGGTTTTTCTTCATGCTCACTGGCGGTAACGAATAAGCCTTCATGCCCTAACCCAAGCGCGTCCAGGATGAAATCTGAGCAAAGTAATAAGATATGCACTTCATTCGTACACAGAGAGGAGGGAGAAAGAGAAAAAAAGATAAGAGACGAAACTGCGAAGAAGGTGGTTCACAAACTTATAAAAAAATTGACCACCTCTTCGGGTAGGTCTATCAAATGCTCAACCTCACCGTTGCTGTGATCATCCCCCCCCCCACCCATTTGCTGCCCAAGCTTTCCTTCTAATAGCAGCAAGACAGCAGCAATCAAAGGGAGGATGGCCGCATCCCGAGAGATAAGTTGCTAGGGCTTGTAATAGACACATTACCCTATTCAGGCTATGTTCTTAACGCACATTCGCCAGAGCACGTGGTTACCTATTTTAGGTCCGATCACAGTACCTGAAACAAGACAACGTACTTGGAACTCGACACTTGCTGGGTGGTGGTGGTGGTCGTTAGCGTGGTGGGCAGGTGTAGAGCAGAGTCAAGAGACTAAAACCCACTGTATTAGAGCATGATAAGTGTCTAGACATAACGATAACCCACTTGATCGATGAAGGTTGCTGAAAAAATGAACCTTGCTACACAACAACCTCTTTTCCGACATGATAAGATGTGATATCTTACAGACAAGTTGTACCCCATTCCATTTCACATCTTACCTTGTCGGTTGGTTTAAAGCTTTGATAAGTCTGTGATCTGTTGTGAATTACATTCTCGCACCATTCTCCGGTTAATCCCACAACAAAATCAAAATGATGTCTCCCGCCGGAGCTCCTAATTTTGTCCCGAAAGTGATAAGCAAGCTTTTTTTTCAGGCGGGACTCCCGAGCGAATGTCTGAGAAGTGAAGGACCTCAGTTTCATGATATTTTGCTGTACTTTTGCACGGAATCGATGCATAAAATCCAAGCACAGTTTTGCTATCAATGGTTCGGTACATACTACTTTTCAGTTGCAACAAGAAGCTTACAAAAAATGATGTTTTTTTTTTTTGAAAAAGAAGGAAGTGAATCGCACTTCCCGTGTAGTGAAACAAAGCAATCTTTGCGAAAGTCAAATTTCCAGCACAAAAACACTTCAATACATCTCGCTGAGTTGGGATAAAGACATTTACATGCGCGTTATCTTGTTATGTTCCTTTATAACACTGAAAACCTCGTGAACAAACTTCTTGCAACATTAAAGTAAGAAAACCAGGATTCGAAGCAATCCTCTTTCGTCCAGTGAAAATCTTCCAGAACAAGATTCCGAATTAGTTTCTTATAACCATCCATTTTATGTTTATTTTTTTCATCATAATTATGTAAAACCCTGCGGCCCCACGCTGTTGAAAGGGGCGCTGGTCCTACGCGCCAGGCACGCGAAAACGCGCGTGGTCGTCAATGGGTTAATTGTAATATAATTTAGAAAACACAAGGCATTCAAAAGACATCACAGTGCCCTTTTTCTTTTACCGATGAGTGCAGAAAAGGCATGTTCTGCTGTTTAGGATCCATTCAACGGTAATGCAAAAAACAGAATCTAAAAAAATTCAGTGAAATGGAAAACTTCAAAAGTCGGTTGACATTGCAATGACACCAAGGATTTTTTTCAATATCAGAACGCAGTTTCGCACTGATACACCAGTGTCCTCTTCATCAGTGTACGATGGATAAACTGGCATCAAGAGCGAAGATGTCACTAAATGGATTCAATGACATAGGCACGCTGATATCCATTGACAGGGAGACACTGTAAGTCCACACGTGCAAACAAGAACAGTGAGCCTTTCAAAAAACAGCTCAGCTAATGGACACAATTTTCCAAGCAAAATGTATCTGACACGCTCGATGGGAGGGGGACATTTCATAAGAAAACTAATTAGCGAGACTCGCCTCGCATCTTGTTAGCTAGTACCTGAATCCCAAATTCGCTGCTCGATGGCTCCACCCACATTGATCGCTCGATGAGCGTAATTATTCTAGCTGCTTGGGCACTTGCCAGCGTAGACGTTCAGTGTGGCCTCCTGGCAATCTTCCTGATAGTCAGGCCATCCGATCCGCCATTGATTGAGCAAATTCCGTGCTCATTACAGAAAGAAGCAATAAAGAAGAGAAATCGAAGCGAAATTATGATATCTAGCATGGCAAAATGGGAAAATTGAGTTTTCTTTTTTCTTTCTCTTGTTTTTTCCTAATTTTCTCGGATGCTTACCAATTACACATCATTATTGCGTTTCTCCGCAAAAATACGGTGTAGGTGGTATTTTGAACTTCAAATTTCCCATTTCAGTATGCCGAACACCATAATTTCTCTTCAAACCGCCTTTTTTCCTTGTAACGAGCAAGGAATTTGCTCGATCAATGGCAGATCGGTTGGCCGATTATCTCAAAGAGTGCCAAGAGGTCGCACTGGACCGTTTTGCTAGCAAGGATTTGAGATGTTGAGTTAATTATCCTCATGGAGGGATCAATGTGGCTGGAGCCATCGAGCAGCGACGGTGGGATTTAGGTACCTGTTAACAAGGTGCGAGACATGCTGACAAGGTGCGAGGCGAGTCTCGCTAATTGGTTTTCGTATGAATAGTCGTATAGTATCGGTATCATACAGAAAAATGTAATCATTTGCCTCACGGAGGAAATCTATTTCTAGAAGCGGCATCATTTAATACTCGCAAGCATTTATCGTACAAATCATCACGAAAGCAGTAGTTTTTTTTTCTGAGAATCATGGAATATTAGCTAATCCTGCGTATTTGTTCCACCAAATTTCTGAGAGATGGACATTCCATTCCATCTTACACTTCGAATAGTTCAGTCACTCTCTCAACCATGGTTGAGGAGGCAAAGACCGCATGCTTGTCGGTCATGCCTGTCCTGCTTGCCACATTTGAATTCCACGTAGCAACATCATTAAAAATTACAACATGTGGAGCGCCTCTCATTATTGCTCCACCTGTGGAGGTTGATGAGCTAATAAATAATAGATTGCTTCTGTTACTCGCATGTGAAGTTGACAGAACCATCATTATTAACCAAGTGAGACTCTACTCCTTTTTCGAGCAGACTTCCTTCTGCAACGTGGTTTATGGTCAAATGCGGGCGAGCATCCTGCTGAGCTTGCGCCTAGTGTGCGCGGCAAAAACAGGGAACTAGTTGGAAACTGTCGGGCGTGGTATTCTTTAGGGTTGGCCTGTATATAAGCAAGCATCATCCCCTCTATTTTATTATCATGCTTTCTCTCTACCTGCTTATATTTGTGGTGAGGTTCACTTCCTCGAAAAATTCCGAAGATTTTTCTTTCTATTTTTCTTCAACTTTGTATAATGTGTGACATACATTGCAGGCTGTGTCGCTCTCCACGGCTGACTATCTAGAAGGAGGAAAGCCTCAAGGTAATTTTGCAGGTAACGATACAGAAGATGAAAACAGCATCTTCTGTTTTCAGCAGAGTGCGACGAGCCGGTAAAATTCACCAAAGACAAGAGCGATGCATTCATCAAAAAGATTAACGAGCATCGTCGCTTAATGGTCGAAGGAAAGCAAAAAAATGGGAAAAGTAATGGTAACCTTCCAAAGGGAGAGAATGTACTTGAGATGGTTAGTTGCTGTTGTTGTTTTCTACAGTTCATTTCGAGATTGTGATTGTTCTGCGAAGAGGTTGAGCCAGCCAATAAGTGTGATATTCACTTAATGAGGCATCGAGTGGTCCAAATCAATTAGCTTGGAGAAAGCTATGAGGGGAGAGAGCTCTTACCACATTCTCCCCGATTGCATTATTTCAACTATTTATCAAAAAGACAATGGAAAGGAGTCACATATTCATGCAGGATGTGTTGCCCGCTTTTCTAGAAAAAGATCCACCAACCCGAGAAAATAGCGAAATTGCTCTTATAACATTGTTCTTAACTATTCTATGGAAGCATTTCCTCTTTCATTCCTACTTCTTTTGTAATGAGACGGGAGTTTTATCAACAATCACGAAATTGCGAGATCCAATGCGCTGCATGTCTGCGAAAGAGACTCGCACATTCCTAAAATCCGCAACAGAACGTTGCTCCAACATTAACTCTCAGCCATTTCTCACTTTTCATGAGCACGCAGGTGAATGATAGGGCGAAACTGAATTTTAAGTGAAATGAATCGCAGTGGCGCAGTTAAATGAGCGCGTGCTGTCCGAAATGCGGGTGTTTCAAAACCAGGGTCAATCGTGATGATGGTAAAAAGTCGCCCCCCATTCGACCCCCCCCCCTTCCAGCCTTTGAGCCACCAAAAATACGACCCCCCCCCCTTTGCACACAAATTTCCTTCTCGGTAATCGATCGGCAGTGAAAACACACAACTGCACACCCGATAAAAAGTCATTCTATGGGTGAGTAAGTGAAAATTTAGGCTGAAATATTCGCACGTCCGTACAGAAAGTCCTATCTAGTCCTGCAGGCCGGTAAAAAGTCATTCTATGAATCCTACCCAATGGTGCTTTACCCCCAAGTTTCAGGTCTCCAGCTTCAAGAGGAAAGATTAAGCACAGGAATTACGGAGATGAGGTTTCGTCGATCAAAATAGCCTTTTTTTTCCATGTTTTTATCGACGGAGTTGAATCGCGGTGGAAGCAGCTACGGAAAAACGAGCTGTACAGCCTGAAAGCGCAAACCTTCGACTATTAAAAACCTGAAAAAAATTGGGACCTCTACGGGCCAGATCTTCTGATATACGTGTCCCACTACAACCATTTCTCTGAACGGGTCTAAATTTTAGGCTGAAATTTTCGCACGTCCGTACTGAAAGTCCTACCCAGTCCTCCACGCCTATAAACAGTTATTTCGTGCTTTACGGTCGATCATCTTGAATCTACCACAAGCGCGTGTCATTTTACGCCATGCAAAAATTCTAGCCTTGGAGGGGATCGAACCCTTGACCATTTCGATCATGTGTATGGTTGTTTTTCGCGACGAATACGAAGGTGTTTCGTTTAGAAACTCTGTACGGACGCTTTCATACTGAAATTCGCTCACCGCACACGCTTTATCCCTTAGCAAAAATTTTAGCCCGTTAGGGATCGAACCCTTCACCATGTAGATGATGTATACAGATGTTTTTTCTTGATGTGTTCTCAGCCTCATTAGTTACGTAAGCAACATTGCACAGTTAATGCAGGTTTTTTTGTCCACCGCATACATTTCAACGTTTTTCAAAAATTCTCGACTGTGAGGGGATCGAACCCTTGACCATGTACGCGGTGGCTACTACCTTTGCTGCTATAATGTGTGGACACAAACATCAGAAGATCTGGCCCGTTGAGAACCCAATTCTTTCAAGTTTTTAATAGTCGAAGGTTTGCGCTTTCAGGCTGTACAGCTCGTTTTTCCGTAGCTGCTTCCACCGCGATTCAACTCCGTCGATAAAAACATGGGAAAAAGGCTATTTTTATCGACGAAACCTCATCTCCGTACTTCCTGCGCTGAATCTTTCCTCTTGAAGCAGGAGACCTGAAACCTGGGGGTAAAGCACTATTGGGTAGGGTCCATGAAATGACTTTTTACCGGCCTGCAGGACTGGGACCTCCTATTCCTCATTTAGGCACC